>JALPQI010003588.1:0-67444 GCA_025490895.1 Thaumatotibia leucotreta | reverse complement strand
AAGCAACGCCACGAACGACAAGAGCAAGAGCAAAGGACGATACGATAAGTGAAAAAAGCGTGTCTATGGCAGATCCCTCTTTCAAAGACCCTTTTAGCCCAGAGAATGTTACGGAGCGGGATAATGTGACATACTGCTTGGGGAATAACTCCTTAGCGTTGCTGAATTTGTCATACAACAGTTTGTCGTTTCCAAGCGTGAGCAAGCTAATAGAGGTGCTGGTGCAGCAAAGAGAGATGGACAGGAAGCCGCGGGGGCTGCTAAACTGCAAGCTGGAGGGTAACCTGCTGCCGGTGGGGTGCCGCGAGCTCACGCAGCTGGAGGACATGCTCGAGTGCGCGCTGGCGGGGCCCAGGCGGAATATGGCGCCGCCCAAAAAGAAGGGAAAGTAGATGGGTACTGCTGTTTTAAACATATACTGCTTTATGTTAATATTGTTAATGGAAGATGCTGCATGTGTTTCAGAAGTAGTAGTCCTAAGTCTAAGTAGTCTAGCAGTTATAATTCCAAGCACCTAATAGGTACTAAGACCCTTCTGAAACTTCCAAAAACCTATCAGGCAATGAGAATGCACTTAGTTTTTGGCCACCTTGTATTATGGCTACACCATCAGTTTAAATACACCTTCATTATATAATTGGAATGCCATTAGACATTAGTTTGCATGAAAGCGTTGTGACAATCTATTATATTATATTTACGTAGTTGTGAATGTTGTGATATCATGTGTAGTAAACATTTTCTTTTCACTCTTTTACACGATTAATTAAACTCCAATAAATACATAATTGCTTTGTTTTTCATCATCTGAAATGACAGGACCTGATGACCTGACAACCATAAAAAGTAAAACATAAAATTTTGTCAAATAGCAAAACATCGTCACCTGTCACCAATAGTATGGAAAATGGGAAAACATATACAGTAGCCGATATGGTAAGCTGAGAAAAGTTGCGCCAACATCATGTCGTCCCAATGCATACTGTCCATTATACTCTGAAAATAAATTCAAACTCAAAACACAGAATTAAATTATGTAAGAGCTCAGATTTTAGTTACTTAGTTGTGTTATCCATAACCAGTAAACAACTTTATAACCTACAAGTGCACATTTTCTGGCTTAAGCTGCTGGCGCCATGTTAGGTACTGTTACTGCCTATTTGGCAGTCATACCTTGACAGAGTCAATATTTTAGTCTAAAAAACATTTCCCCTTCATCCCAAGGAAACTTGATTAAAAATACAACAATCCCAAGGGAAAAAAACATTTTGACTAAAATATTAACTTCTGGTATCAACCAGGTATGTTTGGCAGTTTTTTGGCATGTCCGTCTGCCCGTCTGTCCGCTGCATACCTAGCTCAGTGCTCGTAGTACCTATGTACCAACTAGAAATTTGCTTTTGGTACGGATGTACGGGTGTTGCATTTGGTAGTGGTGGAATAAAATATAGAAAATAATAAATAACGATTGACTCCCCTAGTAGTAAAGTGGGATGTTTTTATTTTGCTATAATCCTATAATGTGGGGTATCGTTAAATAGGTCTTTTAAAAATAATAAGGGTCCTAAATGAAAGTTTTTTTCAGAAGTCAATACCTATTTTCAGAGATAACCGCTCTAGAATACAAAAAGTGTCCCCCCTCTAACTTTTGATCCGTGGATCATGCATAGTGGGCTTAGTATACTTTAAAACTAAACTTTCGGACACAATCGGTTCAGCCATTTTTGAATAGCTACGGACCCTACTCCGACACGGTCTTGGACAGTTTTTGAATCAAAAATTGAGTTGATGGTTAAAAAGTTTTTTATTAAATAAGACGACAAAGTATGTAAATAAGTACTCACAATACTTCTCGCGCTGCCAAATCTAGTAAAGCTTATAGTTGTACCATTTACTTGTTTGACTCTGATTTGCCTCGTCTTCAATTTGGTCATATCCACAATGTGCACACAAATATTATATCGCACAATATAAAGTAGAAAGTAACCTAAAAAAATCATGATTCCCACCTGTAGACAAACAAAACTTATAATTGTACCTATACATTTTACGGAGAGCTATTTTAACTTTATGAGTATGAAGAAGACACAGGTAGGTGACATTCGGTCGGCGGGAATTCTATGAAGAGCAAACAGACCTCAACCACACTATTTGAAAGTAGTTAAATTGAACTTTGATGTTTAAAAACGTTTTCAAGATTAAATTATCGTTTTCTCGATTACGTTAATCGGTTATACAACTTACTAGAGCGCGGATTTTGAATTTAAACATTGCCGGACTATCAAAATGTGAAAACAGTCATGTTGAAGTGTCGACTCGGGCGTGGCCACGTAGATAAACCTGAACATGCTTACCTATTTGTATAAAGGTATATTTATGTCAACTTTCTAAGCTACTCGGACTCCTAACGAACCTTAAAATAGTGAAGTATTCCTTCAATTACAGCACAGTACCTATAAATGACATTCGTTGGTTTGTTTAGTGGTCATATTAATATTATTCACATAACATGGATACTTACCTACTTAACCCTTAACTTGGCAGTGTATCTTAAAAGATACATTTGACCCCCTTTTTGTATTTTTTTAAAGACAGATTTTTTTGCTCTACACAGCGGCGAGGAGGCTAGAACGCACGATTTTTTTAATTCCGCCAAGTTTAGGGTTAATTTCGAAGTACCTAGGATACCTACACACACAGGATAGGGTTCAATTACATTTATTAAAATATTATCGAACTGGTTTACTCACGTACTTAATTGAATCGATTGATTGCTGGACAAACGATGCGCGAAATATTAGCAGGGCGTAGACCCGCAGCAGAGAATGCTCCTGGCGAGGACCTTCTTAATGGGTCGAATCATCGCCTTCAATAACGTGAGCAACCCGGTTTGATAATATTTTAATATGTTTCTCACGTTAGTTATATAAATAATAGTAATATTTGGTGCAAATTAAAGTTCCATTCTCTGTCATATTGAGTTTATTGTCCAATTTTGACATATTATATATTAGAAATAACTTACCTATAATACCGATCATCGCTACGCAATTATGTATAAAGGTCACTAGATAAGTTTTGCAATAGATAAAACATACATGAAACAAATAATCACCAAATTAAAAATTTAAAAAACCGACTTCAACCGGTTTCTCCAAGATTCCCGATTTGTTTCCATCATTGGTTTCCTCAAATCCTACGTTCTGAATGCAAATTCTTGTAAATGAATGAAAATTACCAAAAGCGCCATACATGTACCTATAACATTTGAAGAGATCCCTCGATTTCTCCAGGATCCCATCATCAGACCCCAACTTGGTGCCAAATGGGACCATCTCGGGGTAATACACGTTCGATCACAAAAAGAAATTTTAGAATCGGTTCACTATTCTCGGAGATATCAGGTAACATACATACAACAAAAAAAAAAAATTCAGTCGAATTGATAACCTCCTCCTTTTTTTGAAGTCGGTTAAAAAATATATACAAATATATTGCAGAACTTATCTAGTGACCTACCTATGTATTTCAAACAAATGTCTATCGATATCGTGATCCTGTAGCCGCACCATGATACTCGATATGTAAAGCAGTCTATCACTATTAGCCCTACCATGTCGCTATGTTATTAACGCGGACTTACTTTCCATCCATATCGCTCGTACTAGGTAGCTTGTTGGTGCGAGCGAGCCAGAATAGCAAGTAAGTCCGCGTTAATAAAGTAGTGGCAGCGCGCGGTGTGAGCGTTGAAAATTTCCGGATTAAACCCCGTTTCTTTTCAATCAGCTCGTTTTTTTTCCGGTTTGAAAGAAAATCAATGAAAGTTTCCCCTTTAATTTTCAACTCTAAACCAATGTGAATTAGGTCTAATGTTCACTTATACCAGAAGAACGCGATGTCACAGAGGAAAAATCAATTGAAATTGATGAAAACAGTGACAGTGACAGTGACATTGATTATTTCTGTAAAAACCCGGAAAAAACGGAAAAAAACTAAATTTTTCGTACATTCCCGAAAAAAACATTTGATTTTTTCCGACATTTTCAACGCTAGGAATGGCTACAGCTGTATTAGAGCGAGCGTGATGGGCTACTTTACGTGTCGAGTAAAAGCTAACGTGAACTTTCTTTTGAAAACTCATGAATCTCATGATACATTGCTATCAGATAAATCTAAAAGTCCGGAGCGTTCAAAACATCTGAACACGTCTTTATTGCCGTAACATAACGATACAGGCGTGTTCAGATATTTTTGAGCGCTCTGGACGATATGATGTATCTATTGGTGACTGTACGGCCTGAGATTGAGTTATGTTGAGTGAGTACATTTAATTTTGACTAAATATGTTCCTGAACAGGTGTGCAACTGGTCACCACAGTACTTATTCGTCACACAACGCAACTTCTTAACATTCTTAGGTAATATCCCGTACAAATGGAATTTTACGCACGTGTAATCTATTGTATGTATATATGCAACACGGCGAAATGACATAAGGTACGGGGACTGAGATAGACGTCCGCGTCGATATAAATGTTTACAAAAATATAACTGATATAAAATTAATAAATAAAACGGTGTCAAACCACCTAATTAATTACAAACACATTTTATAAAGAAACGAAAGGTATAAATCTAAGTCTGTCTAAGAATAGAAATGTATACTACTAATGTGCAGTAGTCGGCAAACTTCCTGTATTGCGATATTAGTGATATTACCAACTTTATAATTTCTGGTGTTTATCTTTTTTTATTCTTTTGTTTGTACAAAGAAGAGAGTTGTAGAATATGTGACCTTTCCATTGTTATGTATGAACATTTCTAGAACTTTTTTCATGATTAAGGTAATTTTCCGCCACATGCACTTCAGTAATGAATGACTTAACGAATAATACAGGAATGACAAGCTTTTGCAATAGTTTGCTTAATAAAATCAATTAATACCATATGCGAAAAGAACATTACACTCAAGTTCATTATAACAGACATTTTAAATATTCGTTGGGTTACACATATACGGCACGGCATTTGGACTCAAAATACCGTTTTAGAGTTCGGGGACTTGATTCTCTTCACCATTGAGAGATACCACATCGTTAAATTACTGCTATAACTAATTACAGTAATTACCTGTATTTGAGATTCTATATAATTTCAAAGTACCTGTATAAGCAGGAATTCATTCATTCATTATAATTTCGATGTTAATGAGTGCAAATCCAAGAAATAAACACTTTACCATTGACTATTATATTTACACCAAACAAGTTATTCTAAACAGATTTAAAGGAAACTTCGATTTTTAGTATTCTGTTGTCTAAAGCTATTGCCCAAATATATCTCAATAGTGCCAAGATTTGAGTCTCCACAGTAATGACCAATCGCAACTAAATAAACCTAAACCTACATCACATTCCATTTGGTCACGATTTGGTAAATAATCAATAAATATAATCACAGTCTATTTAATTTTATAAATGAATAAATTATTATATTGTCAGTTAGATTTTACCTACACTACATCATTACAGATGTAGTGCATCCTTTGCCTTTAGCTTTACACGGAAATGTCCGTAAAGATATAATTTGGGCGTTTCCATGAAAACACGAAGGAAAAAGATTATTCACTACAACTGTAAACAGTATTTATAAATTCAATTATTCACTCATTCTCAATTCCTAAAGTTAAATTAAATAACATTCTAAAACTAAATATACATAACAAATAAGATGCATAAGTAATTTAAATTGTAGCACTTTATAAATGCTTATTATTAACAGTATGACGAATTGTTGATGCTAGTATAGTCAAAGAAGTCTATCTAATAAATAGTTTATTTTTTTACAAATAAATGAAAAAGAGGATTTAACTAATATTCCGGAAAACATTGAAAGTAACTAAATATTACAGGGCTATCCTCTTTCAGCGAAAACAGGTTAAAGTCATCTCATATCATTAAATTCAAAGTCATCGTTAACATAGAGAAATACATAATCAATACCTAACTTACTAATGAAGATGTCAACTAATAAAATTGGTACATACTCAGATCATACATTATCTAAAAATACTACAAGTAAAGCTAAATCAGATAAACATTTTTCTAAATATTACTAGGAACTAATTACACTAAGTGGAGTGTCTTTCGCGTCTTTGACTTCTTTGAGATCGATCTTCTTCGATTTGCTATCAGATTCCTCGTCGTCCTTAGGAAAGTTCCAGTCCTGGGTTTCACCTGTGCCGAAGAATATGAAGAAGACAGCTGCCACTATATACACCGAGGCTCCAACGAAGAATACTGGGCGCCACTGTTCAAACCCATTCTGAAACAAGAGAAAACCAAGTATAATTTTTATTTATTTATTTAACCTTTATTGCACAAGAAAAACAAGATTTTTGTACAAAAGGCGAACTTAATGCTAAAAAGCATTCTCTACCAGTCAACCTTCGGGCAAAGCAGATAGGCTGTGGACGATGCAACAAAAGCTTATATTACTTATGCGTGAGTAAAACATCAAATTTTGAATGAGAGAGATGTATTGCTTTTTATGCTTACCGCCCAAAAAAATTTCTTCAATTCTCAAATCTTTATTAAATTACAAATTGGAAAAAAAACAATAATATGTGTTTTATCCTTTGTTAGTATCTAGTGATTTTCATCACGCTTTAATAATTTTCAATACTATTGAGCATAGGATCGAATTAACTACAAGCGCAATGAAGTTTAATCATAATTAATTTGGACTGCTTAGTAAACTTACCCCATTTCTTGTAAAGTATGCTGTAATCATCGGTGTGAAGAATCCAGCAGTGCTGCCAATGGCATTGGCAATGCCATACAAGCTCCCGGCGTAATTCGGTGCTAGGTCCTGGTGGTTCTGCAGATTAGTCAGCGTGGCCGCGCCGTTGGCTCCCATCGACAATGTAATCAAGGCCACAGATAATGCCGTCGAGCACCCTGCATACACCAGCAATATCAAGAATATCCCAGGGATTATATGCGAGAATAAACAAAAGAATTTCCTAATCTGTGTCGTCGTCATAAGATTCTTCGCTAATATGCAGTCCCCGAGCACTCCAAATATCGCAGATAGGAACAATCTGGCCAAATACGGCAGAGCTGATATGACACCTGCGGCTGAGAGCTGGAAGCCCAGCACACTTGACACGAATTTTGGTCCCACGGTCATTATAAAATATAAGCCCCAGAGATTTCCGTAGTGCAAAATAATCATGGCCAAGAAAGGTAATGATGTCACAATGCTCTTGAACGGCGGGAAACCCTGAAAATGAAATTTATTAACATTACCACACATGTTTTGGAAGGTTCTCAAAAAAGATGTGCTACAAAAGATAATAAAATTTATTAAATGACCTTAATTTATGCCACAATTTCTTTCCTGTTCACATATTTCCTTGAGAATTCGATAATGTGGGTCACACCTGACACCCACGTAATTCTGATAAAAATGCATATGGGTTGATTCATTCAGAATGTACAATGACAACGAGTCGTCTTTATAGTAGATAAATTAGTAACTTAAAATACAGGTATAATATCCATTCAGTAACTTTACCTTTGATTTCTTGACTTTGTCTCCCAGGGAATCGTGGATATACTTTCTTTCCTTATCGCTGATCCTCGGATGTTCCGCCGGCGAATCAGCAACGATGTACCACCACACACCACACCAGATCAAAGTCAACACTCCCGGCACGTAGAAAGCTGCTGCCCATCCAAATTTCTCCACCAAAGGCCCGGTGGCCGACCAGGTCATGACCGTGCCCATTGTGCCTCCCATCATTGCGCTGACGAATTTTCCCTTTTCTGTCGGTGGTGCCCATCTCGCTATCAATGCGTGGAGCGCCGGATAGATGAAACCCTGTAATGATGTACAACCTTTATATAGTATACCTTGTATATTTATTTGTACTTTAAATACGAGTACAATGCGTGTAATAAAATTATATATTTAATTCCAATTGTGTTGTAAGATTAGGAGAGGGCGGCCACTACCTATATAGCACACAGCACACGCATGACTGTGTGACACACATCTGTCCGTGTGTACACTTTTGTGCCTAGCCGAAACTTCAGATTCTACAGGTTGGGCGTATCAGAGCGTTTTACTAAAAATGTCCTACTTTGTCGCTTGCCATAAAGGTGCTTAGACATTGGATTCTTATAAAGATACCAGCCAATTCTGTCGTTGCGCTAATCGACAAAGTGGAACGTTTTTCTAAAAGGTTAACATATAAAGTTCAACGTGTGAAAAACGGGTGTGACAAGAAATACTTACACCAGCAACGCCAAGTGTGAACCGCACGGCGACGATAGCCACGTAATGCAAGCGGGCCGCAGCCGGACTAAGAATCGTCAGCACCCCGCTCAGCAGCGAGGTGATCAGCACCACATATCGCGGGCCCCAGCGCTCGGCCGCCATTCCGCCGACTAATGACGTCAGAGGGTAGCACCAGAAGTACGAGCCGAGGATCATGGCTTGCTGATCGGCAGTCCAATCGAAAGACGCGGTGCCGGGTGTCTAGAAACATTACTGCCGTGAGTATACATGTGAAGACAAAAATAAGCATTATTTGATAGGTTTTGTAGCCTTGATGGTAACTAAACTTGAAGATGCTTAAATCTAAAAAAATACCTAGTCGTCAATAGAGCGACGTTAAATAATTAAATTCCAATAGTAATGTTCATGTGTTTGGGAAATTATTTTGAGTCATCAATGTTTACGGTACTACGCGCTCTACTCGTACCTCGTACTCACTGAAAGTAATACATTATTGTTCTTTCAACAATAGGTAACCGCAAGTGGGTAATATGGGTTACCGCTTAGTGGTAACCTTCATTTAAATGAGACACTGTCGGTGTTGGTGCAGTTTTCCTTTAAAAAATATTACTTATTCTGTTATAAGATTATGGTGAAATTACTTCCTAGGGAACAGAGTATTCTGTTTGGTTTGGTGTTTAAAAAAAGGTAAACAATCTTGCGGTATCTTTTTATTGAAAAATGCATATAAAAATCCAAACTAGGTACTTAATGAATCAAAAACAATGTTAATCACTGTATTTCCTAGTTATATTATGTACATTTGCTAAAACTTATTTTCTACTCGAAGTTTTCAATAAAAAGATACTGCAAGATTGTTTACCTTTTTTTTAAACACCAAATCAAACAGAGTATAGAAATCGATAGTTACCGGTCTCATAGTTATGTACTAAAAATACCAACTTAATTATTGGGTAGGAATGTATTATTTAAAAATTAAGAATAGAGCAATGGTGGAAATTAGGTACAGTGTACCTAAATATTCTATAATTTACGTAAAACAGCAGAGCTATAGTAAACACACTCCGTTTTTGCTAATTTTGCTACAAAACCTACAAAACGAAAAGGATATGTACCTTAGCAAAACGAACGACGCAATTTATTTCTATATTGGGAGGTCACAATCTACACAACATATTGCCTGTGTGGGGTACGTATACCTACCTACAGTTTTGGACACAGGTATCAGATCATCAACTTAAACCCTAAAACCTGTATGACATTATAAGAATGGAATTTTACCTGTCTTGGCGCCTGCCTAACGTCTGCAATATCAGCGTGCTTTAAAGTTTCATTCCGGATTGGGTCGTCTTTAGCGTAGCACTGAGAATGTGATCTGAAATATAGAAATATTTTATTCATTTATTTTTATTAACTTAAAAAATTACAGCTAACAAATACCAAGTCCTACCGCCCTACCGCGAAAAACGAAATTCGTAAACAAGGATTTGTCACTCTCACTCTAATGACGCCTTCGTTTGAGTGACAGAGAAAAATCCTCGAAATTTCCGAATTTCGATTTTCGCGGTAGTAGGCCAGTCTACTCATATTATGAAATGAAATGAAATGAATTTATTAGCACAAAACATAACTTAAAATTATATTACATTAAAAACAGAGATATTGAATTTGTGCCAAAGGGTCCTCACTCAGCTTGTTGTCACGTAGGGCACCGCAGGGCACACTACGCAACGCTGATTTTCAGTGAGGCCCGAATTAATGTTGTAATATTTTGACTCTACGTGCAATATTATCTATTATTAACATGCTACATATATAGTATTTTTACTATACAGGGTGCTCGCGAGGAACCCGCAAGATTTTAATGCTGAATTCCTGACCATATTTAGAGTATTCAATGTAATATAAAATTTCCTGGATTCGGCTTGGTTCCAGAGATAATTAACCTTTTTTGGGTTACCGGTTTTCGACGTAACTTGTCATAAAACTTCTTTTTGATTACAATGCTACCACAATGTGTTCTAATATTAGCACACCTTTTGCCTGACAATCAAAAAATAAGAATAGACTTGACGAAAAAACCTGTCCCTAAAAAAAACATTAAAAAAAAATATTTTAACAAATTTTTGTTATGATAAAAAATATTGGAAATGTTAAAAAGTAGATATTCAAAGTCTAAAAAAAAGAAAAAAATATGTTTTTTTTTGTGGAATTTGACATTAGGTCTCATAATATTATTTGTTTATTTTGATGTCTAGAATGCACAGTTAAAACTTTGCGGTTTCCTCGCGAGCAACCTGTATATACCTACATATTTATACCGTGCGCCAGTAAAAACAAAAAAGTAAACCAACCTAAATACTTGCATCAAATATTTCATAATGATGACGCACGTTTAGCTTAGCACACAGTCTTGGTCTTATCGCCAACTTAAATCCAAAGATGGGCAAAAAGTAGTCTGATTACTTCTGTAAACTACATTTGTACCTATGTATACTTGTTTGTATGTGTTCGATTACTTTTTGTCCAACTATGCTTTTTTAAAACTTGAGTTTACATATACATTTTTATTTAAAATTTTTGATAATTAATTAGTGTTAACATAAAAATAAATGTACGAACGTGTTACTATAGGTACTTGTTAAAGACAAGAAATGCTATTGAAAGTCAGCCATAATTGTTTACATTTTTTTGTTTTTCACTGGTGGACGGTATACATAGTTGCCCATGCCATGACTAACTGACAAACGGCAATATTCCAAGCTGTAGAAAGAAAGAAAGATATTTAAAGGTTTCAAGGTTTGTGACAGCGGTCACGCATCAGAGAATCAACTTTTAATTAGCTCCTTATTTTCACAAAAGTATTTGTCTGTTTTTAAATGTACCTATTTTGTAGAGTTCAACGGTAAATATAGAAATTACTACAAGTCCCTGCCATTCTCTTTCTACTTATACTCGTAATACGTATAACATGAGAACCTATTTTTAGCTATTTCGGGTTTCCCATAACTAATTAAAACAAAAAAAATGCAAAAACGATTAAGGCCATCGCGCTTACTCTAATTAATAAGTGCGAGCGCGATAGAATGCTTTTTGTATCATAAAACCTATCGTAACCAATACTTGAAAACTCATGGTACGGCTAATGAACGCATCTAAATGCAAAAATGACACGTAGTACGATAAACGGTAAAAAAAATGTTACCATCATAATTCATAAGCCAACAGTGTGGCAAATCATTCATGGTTTTAATTTGAAACCCCATATTTTTACAGCAACATAATTAGTACGTTACGATACAAAGGCTAAAAAAATTAAGTTACAAACGAATGGCGATAAAATAAATCACGACCGAACCGAGGGGAGTGTTTTAAATCCACACGAGTTAATTCCCTTTTCGCACGAGTATCGTACGACGTTTTTCAAAACGGATAGCCTAAGCCTGACAAAATTAAACCCTTCTTAAATTCAAGAAAATATTGTGGTAAGACCAAACAAATGAACATAAAACCAAACTTTTTATACTTTAATTACCTATAATAAATTGCACCTACTCTTTAGTGTAAAGTGTAATACACGTATGACTAAAATGCTTTCCTACTTACAGTGCAGAAGTATTCTGAAAGATTATTCCCAAAAACATACAAAAAGCAGAAGCAGGAAAGTGCACATAATTATATCAAGAAGCATACATATGAAATGTTGGTGTCTATCATTTCATTAGTTATACATAATTCAATCATACGGGCGTAGATAACCAAACCTTGACGGTATCTTCTAAATACCTATAATTATGACTGTAATACTCGAATGTGTGTGTGTACCCGAGGTTTTTGTACTATGCAGGTAGGAAACAAAGCATCATAAATGTTTATATGGAAATCAACCCACCGCAACCTATTTTTTTTTTGTTTTAAATAGGTAGTTTCCTTTTGTTATTGTCATGTTTGTATTTTATATAAAGGTCCATAGTATAATACTTTAAATGTCGCAGATAGGTCGCATGACAGGATAGATCCTGCCAAGAAATAAATAAAGCTACTACAATAAAATCAAACTATAATAAGAACAATATTTGAGGTGTCAAACATACTCGATGTCTACTTATGCAGGGTGTTCCACGAGCCACTGAAAACCTTGAACGGGGTGATTTAGTAGGCTATAGTGAACAACTTTTAATATGGGGCCAATCATGAAATTTAAAAAAAATTGTCTTTTTCATACATTTTGACCAATTGATGATCAGGACATTTTATATGAAAAAGGCAATTTTTTTTGAGATTTCTGGGTTAGCTCCATAGTAAAAGTTATTCAGTTTAACCTACCAAATCACCCCGTTTTCAGTGGCTCGTGGAACACCCTGTGTAGGTAGACGTTGCTCACAGAGAAGGTTAATTTCTTAATGCATTACTTTTAAGTTTACGTAGCCCGTAAGTATGCCGCTACGAGTTTCAACCACTATACCTACGCCACGAAACTGGCACGAAACTGACGACTGTGACAAAGGTTTCATGCTTTTTGTGTTGCACCTGTTAGTACCAGGTAAGAGTGAAATAGACAACAGGGTGCTTAGCCAAGTTGCCAATCGCTAGCGCTTGCTAGCGCATCGTAGTTTTCCATCTCTGTCACTCCTTCATATTAGTGCGACGAAGAGGGAAAACTACGATGCGCTAGCAGGCGCTTGCGATTGGCAACTTGGCTAAGCACCCAGTAGCCGTACCATGACTTTGCAAGTATCGGTAACGTTATGTTCTTCTCGATAGGTAAAACAGGCCACGTTTCCCCAATGTATCAGTGCAAGCGCGGTAGAACGCTTCACGTATCGAGTAAAACCTAACGTATCCTTTACTTTCTAACTCGTGGTACGGCTATAGTATGCCCCCGGTCGCCGCTTAGTTTTGCAGGAAGTATAACATACCGCGCGGTGCCGTGTGATGACGGCAGTAAGAATACATTTGTCACCACCCCATCTCCTCCTGCGGGTGTCGTAAGAGTCGACTAAGGGATTGAAGTGTCACTGACCATTATTTGATAAAAGATTGATGATGGGCAGCAGCGTCATCATAGTGGATACATTACTGCGATCACCAATCCGCTTGCCCAGCGTGGCCATTATGGGTATTTACCTCCTAATGCGTCTCTACGCATAGTTAATAGGAGAGGCCTACGTCCAGCAGTGGACTATCCTAGGCTGATGATGTGATTAATGTGATGATGTTATGTGATAATATCGTCGGCTAACAAGCAAAACTCACTATAGAAACTGTCACTACTCTTAGCAATCTCTTATGTCAGTATTAAATCAGAACTGAGATAGGAGCTTTATTTCAAGTAGGTATTTGTTACTTAGTGAGTTTTGCTTGTCAGCCGACGATATAATAATGTAGTTATTTGACTGTCCACCTCTGCATGACTTACGTGGCATTGCTCTCAACTTGCGGCACCATGGCAATGATGTTGAGGCTCATGTTGACTCGCAACATGTAAGCTACCCAGCAGCTCGTGAACAGCATCACCCATACGTTGAACCGCACGGGCACCACCCCTGTAAAAAAAGCATTCTTAAAAACGGAATACTGCGTCTCTTATATTACTTTGTGCCTAATAACTTTAATGTCCGTTAGCGTCAAGCAGTTCAATCAAAATTTGATTTTGACAGCTGTTTCGAAAAGTCGATTGTAATGGAGCAGGATGCTTAGCCAAGTTGCCAATCACTAGCGCTTAATAGCGTATCGTATTTTTCCTTCTCTGTCACTCTTTCATATTAGTGCGACAAAGACAGTTAGCTGCCTTTTGCTTACGATACGATTGACGATGACGCGCTAGCGCTTGGCAACTTGTCTAAGCACCCAGATCTGCTAATAAACATAATGAAAAGGAAATTTTGCATTACGTTTCTCGCGCTTTTTCGTGAGCCCGAGACGAGATGTATTACAAGCCAAGCTAAGTGAAGATCAAATTAAATCGTAATTTTTAAAGTGTGGTTCCCCTTCATAACACCTTCATAACATGGTGGTGGTTTATAATACTGATTTTATTTCTATAAAAAACATTCATACTTCAGGGACAAGAACCAATTGACGAAAACTTGTAAGACGGAAAATTTAAAGAAAATAACTTAAAAAGTTATTTTGAAGTTAAATGTTATTGACGTTATTGTACTTATGTACATAAATCAAGTCAAGAGGCTCAACAAATCGATATAATACACAAAAGAAAACAACGAAAAATAAACGCAGAAAATATTTTTGGAAAAACTGAAAAGACCAGTTGAGCCATTCAAGACCACATTTTGCACTTTATTCCACGTTAGGTACTGGTATAAGAGTGAACTTTATATTGTTAAATGATAGTAGGTAAGCCACAATATCATATACTGAAGATTCTAAAGAATTGCTTACGATGTACCTACTGCTTGTTTGCATTTAAATTCTACCTAGGTACAAGACGTGGAAAACCAGACCACTCCTTTTTTGTAGCGTATAATTAATTATCTCATACGAAGTTACTCATTTCAACATATTTACCGCACCGTACCGCGGAAAAACCGATATGAAAAACGGTAATACTTCGTTTTTATCAGTGTAAGTAGGTACTCTTAAGTAAAACATCGAGGAAGATCATTATAGATATGTATAAGAATTTGTATATGCAATGATGTTGCCTATGACTTCGACTGTGTAGAATTCTGTTAGGTAACACTATCAAGGGATTCCCGGGGAACTATACAATTTTAAGGGATGAAATCTATCCCTTGTCCTTTCTCAGGTCTTATATTATCTTCACACCAAATTTAATGATAATCGTTTCAGTTAGTACACACAATGTGGCATGGTGGGTACAGACATATTAACTTATTTAAGCTATTAAGGGTTTCAGATAGCTTTACACATATTATAATTTGGCTATTTTAGGGTTTTCAGATAGCTTTACGCATATTATAAATGTATCAAAGTTCTTTTAGCTATTTTAAATATTTAACTTACCAATAACAAATAATGTTGCTTTCTTATCATTTACTTTAACCGACTTTATGAAATTCATTTTATAAGTGTTGTAGTGAAATAAATTTAATAAAACAATACAAAAACTAATTGAGTATGTACATGACAAAAATGGCACATAGGTATATGTCAATATTTATGATTGTTGTTTACGTCTCAATTGTCTCAAACTACTTTGGATCAAAGACAAAAAAAACTCTTAAGGATAATTTATTTTGAAGTAGTTTCTAACTGAATAGTTGTTTTGTTATGTATTTTTTGTCGTTGTACCTGTTCTTAACGTAATATCAATTATAACTATCAAATAATATAATAATTACAATTATTTATAATCACGGTTATTCGCAATATTTTGTTTTTAGAAATTACGATATGTATTTCTACCCAAACAAATTTATTGTAACCCACGTTTGGTTCGAAAATTCAAGACGTTGCTACTCATTTCGTTAGGCACCTATACCTAGGTATACATAGCATAGGTTAAGCATAGGTCACAACTCTGTCATGTAGTTAATAAAGTTAGGATTTCTTTGGTTAGGATGCAGTACAAGATAAAAATACGGTGGTATATCTATAAACTCTTTGGAACACGTCAAAGATGGTCAAAGATCTGTGAATGTCAGTAATGTCGTAATCAATCACCTGATAATAATATGAAAACTCGGTGAAAACTCAGTTTCAAATAAGTATCAGCAATTCAGCACCCAACAATTTTCTATTATACGGTTTTACGCGACGAAAATACCTGTCTTAATTAATGAGCGGGACACACCTCGACGACACAGATGTGAGATCTACCTTGAGAGTTGAGAATTATGTGACATGACATTACGTCAATCACCCAACCGTACCTAATGGTGTGCAGCATCATGTCTCGGACTTGGATTTGCAATTATTATAATGCCCGCCTACTGGAAACCTAGCAGGTACATCATTTTCACAGCACGCGATATCTTTTCAGGCATTTTACCTATCATGGGATTTTGTAGTTTACTTTCAATTTCAAAATTGTTAGTTGCAGCCAAGAAGTAAAAAAATAATAATTTACCGCAGTCTTTGCCGAATGTGTTTTCAATTTTAGATATCTTCAAATTACAGAAGTTGAGATAGTTTAGGTAGATAACAATCTATCAAAACAAAAGTCGTTTCCAACCAACAGCAAATACAATTGAAACGTCGCGTTATAAGGTCCCTTTTGATAAATAATGTTACATACCTACTATAAAGTTTTATAAAAAAAAGTCTATTAGTTGCGACGCACACACATCAGGTAAATTTATTCTTCGCTTAAGTATCAACATTGTGTCCGGGGAAAACCTTAAAATATACAAAAAAGCTAAGCGTATCCATTTTTTGTTCTTACCGCGAGTTGGTTACATGTTAATTACGTAGTTTGACAGGCACATATTAAAAATAAAATTTGATTTAAATTCCAGTGATCCTCGCATTCATTTCGCTCATATTGGTACGAAAAGGAAGCACCAAGATTAAAAATCATAATTTTAAACCTGAATTCGCCTCTTGTTTACACCAAACAACGCGGGTAAGTACCTATTTTTTGTTATATCACCGATTGACATCGCGCAAATTTCGAAGATTTTTCTCTGTCACTTCAACGACAGCGTCATTAGAGTGAGAGAGACAAATCCTCGAAATTTGCGAATTTCGAAGTTCGCGGTAGGGCCGCAGTCCAAGCTGGACAGTCAGTGCCATTGCCGTCAATGCCATCATAAACATATAGTATACAATACTTTTCTTAAGGAGGGCAAAAATGCATTACGCATGCCACCCGGGTGTGGTGACGGACCCGGGTGGTTATGTGTGATTCCTCGTTATCAGGGTTGATGGGTAATTTGCAGAAAATGAGTATCGCATAAAAAAATTAAAAGGTACACATTTTCTGCATATGACACCGATCGGATCCCGAGTTTACCCAATAAAAAACATCTCCGTCTGTCGCCGCTGTACTGTAACGGAGGGCTGCAGGGATGGACGCTTGAGCTTGACTTCTGCAGCACCACCAGCACCGTTAAGAATTTCAATGCGCCGCCTACTGAGGCCCTGTTTTGGTTCATCTATCATCTGTAATTCTGTATTCATTCCACCTTATTTGACCTTGCACTAGTAAGAAGGATCTAAGGATGGTAGGGATGCCTGCCTTTGCCAACTTTGCCTATGTCCTAAAAAATAATCAGGTGCTTAGTTATTTTGAATTCCGTAGTACCAGTAGGTAGTACCACCATCTTTGATATAACGGCTATGACTTTAAAAAGGGTTCCCATTTTTTAATTCTAATCACCAAATAAACATTATTATATTCTAAAAACGAAGGCAATATTAATTCTCGCACCACACATTCGCGTACCAACAAAAAACTATGGCGACATGTTGTACAGAGATAAATTAATTATGGCTTAACACTTTGCGGGACAGTACTCCTATAGTTCGAGATGTAGGCTTCCAGTAGTGTACATCAAAGTGTTAAGGTATTGATCAACGAATATGTTGAGACAGACATTCATTTAGAAGGTATACATAGGGGCGAAAGGAAATATTAAAGCAAGCTCTTCAATCAGAGTTCATTTTGATCAAATTGTGCCTTGCCAAAGCCAGCTATCCAGGCATACTCGTTTTTCACGGTAGGGCCGCAGGCCTTGTCAAAATTACACTTTCGCCAACTAGGGCCGTATATATCTGTCGAATTTTTTGCCTTCACATAGGTACAAGATTAACACATCTTTTATTTCACATTCGCTACAGCATGTGCGAACGTTTATACAAAAGTGCTTCATTTGTTGCGAACGTAGCCTGAAATGCGGGAACCATGACACTTCGAGAAAAATTACGTAACAACTAGGCATAATCAATTTTTACGGTTCATTCACTAGGGTGCTTTAAGTTTTATTGTTTTGTGAGAATTTGCATTTATAATTCCCGGAAGTATAGAAAACTAGATGGATCATTTTGGCACGATCCTAGAGTGACCTCCAGAGAGGGTTCCAATTTGTTGTACCTAAGTAGTAAACAAAAAATGTGGTCTACCACTTCTCGACTCTAGTCAGTGTCACATTTTTTATTGACTGTAGATACTTTAAGTAAGTATCTCGGCAATATGAAGCACGCCAAAAAATTAACTATTTTCTTATTCTCTCTGCAAAATCGCTTATGTACGTATTATAATATATTGTTCAAAACAAGATGCGATTACCTAGTGAATGTAGTGACACCAAAATCGCTTTTAAAAATTTGGCGGAGTTTATTTCCGTGAATTCCTTCTCCTAAAATTTCTCTCCATAACATACTTCATTACATTACTAATTCTAATATGTACTTAAGTGGGTGTAACAAAATAGGTACCTATACATATAAAAGCGAACGGTTTAGTAAAAACGTCCCACTTTGACACTAACAATGGGCGCTAAGACATAATAATTCGTACAAAGTTAAACATACAGGTGCAATCCAATCCCGTCGTTATGGTAATCTACAAAGTGGAACGTTTTTACTAAAATGGTTGCAATTTAGTCCGTTTAACACAATACCGTTTTTTTGTACTGCTTAGTATCATTTGTTTTGCGTCTTGCATTCAAGTTAGCGCTTTGCCCCCTCATCCGAAGCTGCTAAACAAGTTTGAAGGCAGATCAACTGGTTTACATTTCTTTATTGTAACATTTTAAGCGCCACCAAGCTCAAGAATTCAGCTATGAATCAGATGTCATCTTTGTAATATCTTGAGGCTACGGTTCATGGAAACTACATGTAATCGGAGATCAATCTTATGTTGGTTGTGTCTACCACTACGACTCGTCTCTATTGCAAACAAGTTCTCTAAAATGTTATTCTAAAAATGCGAAATGGCAAATTATAATCATTAACACCGTCGTATCTATTTTCGTCTCGCATCACTTCGTGCCTTAAAGCCTTTAGTTTAGTAATTCTGGATCATTGAGACGTCACGCACTTAAGACTAATCTCTTGGAGGTTCGTTGCAGATTTAATGCAGGTTTTCTCGAATGGAATACCTACCCGATAAAATAGGCTCAGTCACTATCCGGAGACTTGCAGTTTATCGACAGCTTCTTGAAAATGGGATAAAGCATAGCTACGATAACACGCTCTGTTGAATAAACGTCTAATACCTACGTTTATTGACTTCGTATATTATATGTTAACACCAAGTTAATTGGAGTTGCGGATCCAAACATGATGAGTATGCTTATTTTTTGCGTCATTATTACTGTTGTTAGCCTCCGAACTTTGTCGTCACCGACATTTAATTGTTGAGTTACGTTGTGTGATTAGTTTTTTCTACTCCCGTACTTTTATTTGTCATTTACAGAGTCGTGATCACACCTTTAAGCCCCTACCTTACAGATTTCAAGATAAGTCTATATTGTCTATTCCCTATAAACGCATTCGGGCATACACGCAGTGCGTTTTTGGATTTTAAGACACTTCGTGTATACAAGACGTAATGAAATACATGGCTGCCAAACCAATTTTAAATGTCATTTCTGATGAATCGTTAACCATAGAGGAGCTTTGTTTTTAATTTTGACGTCTCCCGCCCGACCTTGATGATTAATAAAAATGTGTTTGACTAAGAATATTTCTCAAATATACAATTTTATTTGAAAATATGTGTATGGTCGTAGAAAAAGTATTGTATGCAACATTGCTTACCTAACTGTGTCAAAAAATGCTCGTGGCGTCTTACCCACGCCACTCACCTTTTTTGACCTCTCTTAAACAAGGGTTGCATAAAATACTATTATCTTATTAGTAAAAGCCCATTTAATCGTTGCCGGCGCCACAACTTGCATGCAATTTTCGTTACATTTCTGCCTGCCCTCAGAAAGTAACAGCATATTTCGATATTTTATGGTTGAATTTAGTGTTGGATTTACTGCCGTTGGACTGCCGGCCTCCTCGTTTATGTATATTCATCAATTTAATCATATCGTATAATAGCATCTCATCAATATTTTACGCTTAAAGTAGTAACTTATTAACTAATCAATGGCTTATTAGCTTATTACCTAATGAGACTCGAGGAAAGCCAAATTACGTATGTATAAGGCTCACAAGTTCAAAAGTATTAATAACCTAATCGATTCAGAACGATGACATTTGAAACAAGCTCTTTACTAAAAGAAGAGTTGATTTTTCAAGCCCTAGATAAAAATATCCGTTATTTAAATTATCAGTACATATATATGTCACTACCCTTTTCCTTAGTCCTGAGATGAAATGACCAGTTTAAAAATATTTGTTTAATTTTTTTTTCGGACATAATAAAATTATACTATTTAACTGAAGAATGAAAAAAACGGCGAAGCGCGAGTAGGGTTCCGTATTACCATATTTAATTGATATAGTTGATTCATTTAAAGTTAAATTGCGGTTTACGATTTATGACGAGAGTGTGATTCTATTATGACGTAAGTATAAAAAACCGGCCAAGTTCGAGTCGACCTCGCGCACATAGGGTTCCGTAGCAGCAAATATACAACACATCATCAGCCTTTTTCAGTCCACTGCTGGGCATAGACCTCTCTAATGCGTATGGAAGCATTACAAGGTAATACCCATAATCGCCACACAAGCGGGTTGGCGATCGCAGTAGTGTAACCGCACTATGATGAAGCTGCTGCCTTCAATAACTGAAGGGTCAGTGACATTTCAATCCGTTAATTGACTATTACGATGGGTAGCGTTGGGGTGGTGACAAATGTATTCTTTCTGCCGTCACCATCACCACGCGGCCCAAATGGCTCAATATATAATATATATTTGTTCAATTTGTATTTGTTCAAATTGTTGTTTATTTGTTTTTGGCTCAATATATAATATACAATTGTTGGTGTGATGAAAGTATCTGATGACCAACAATTGTTGAAAGAGTTTATTACCTATCGTCTCTATTTTTTTACGTTTAGGGGGCACACTTTTTAGAAATTTGATAGGATATTTCGAAAACAGTTCAGAATTTAAGAAGAAAATTAAAGAAAAATGTCTTCTACCTAGATATAGACCCAACTATTATTTCGATTCGATAATATCATGTTTACTCGTTGGTAATATCTTACTTTTACCTTCCTTAAGATTGATTATTGATTGGGATTTTCTTACTAGACGCAACGAACTAATTGCATTACAGGAAATCATGTGTAGGTAGTTTGGTACCTACGGTGCCTATGTGCATACATATAGATAGTTGCCGATTTCCAAGAATGAACTTGTAATAGTTATAGATTAATGCTTATTAATATGAGGGTAAGACTCACCATTTTCCCGATAGTCTTAACGTCATATATATGTATAAGGCTCTTTTCCCCTCACTAGCTCGTAAAGTGCTCGTTTATCCTTTAATACGAACGTGTAAAAACGCATATTATTCACTTGTGTGGCAAAGTAATGACCATGGTTTTGGAATAACAAAACGTAAAATGCTCATGGAAATTGTTCCATATTATAGATAATTAAATATTTTTTTTGAGAATTTAGTGTAAAATACAAACCTTTATATAATATGATGATTTTAACATATAAATCCTAAAATTCCATAAGTAACAATTGTTTTAGTGAATGATGATAAGATGACTAGATGCAGTCACAAAACGCAGAAAATGTCAACGTCAACATTGTCAAAGAATATTATAGGTTATAATCTTTATTTACCGACTCGAACACGCATAAAAATAGTAAACTAAACAACTTTCAGGGTGTTCTGTTATAATTTTGTAAAAATAATGAATGAGAATGATTTAATAATGCATTGGCGTTGGTGTGCAACTACAGGAATGTGTTAAAATCGTGCTGCGTTTACTTTTTCGTGGTAAGTTTACTGCGACAAAATCTTGCATTAAATACATGATGCATTTGGAAAATTATTATCACTAACCCGATGATGATTGTAATGTGAACAAATAATTACCTTTTTTGAGTTTCCTCGCTATAGTTAGGGGAAAAGTTTTGTGTTACACACGGGTGCAAATGTATTTTACTTCTCGTATGTTAAAACACTCGCTGCGCTCAGGATTCTATTTTAGAACCACTTGCTTCGCTCGTGGTTCAACTATAGAATCCTTTCGCTTGCTCGTGTTTCAATTTCATACTCGCGGGTAAAATACAACTTTGCACCCTTGTATAACAAATAACTATTTCTATTCTGTCAAATGTTCATCTTAGAAATCGGCAACTACTTATAGATAGGTATTCATATTGAGAAATCTAGGAAATATCATTCATTACAAGTAATGACAAAATCTAACACACAGAACGGGTTGATGTGTGATTTAGGCACTGGTCTCACCGCGAGCTACTAAACTATGAACTATGGGCTATAAACACGAACAAAGTGAGACCAGTGCCTTAGCTTAATACGCCCTACATAATGATTGGACATAGATGCAATGAAATGTAAATTTCCCTGATCACGTGGCCAGATGTATCATAAGTCAGTCTAGTTTATTTACACACCGTTAATCGGTTATTGTGACAACTCGTCACGTGTAAACTCACTGTACCATCCAATCCATAATCACGTCATAACACGTAGGTAAGTACACAATATGTGAGTGTTTTATTAAATCGTCTCACTTTATCACTGGCCTTATGGGCGCTCAGACAGAATAGTACATTTCCTAACTAGTGCGGGAAAACTTTTTTTCGGCGAGGGTGAAAGTTGGAGCCCGAGTGAAACGAGGGCGATAATCACCCGAGTTCAAAAACAGTTTTTGCACGTGTAAGGGACGATTTTTTTCATAACAAGTGCGTCAAAAAGAGAAATTACCGCGCGCGAAGCGTGCGCAAAGTTCGTTTTTGCGCACTAGTTAGGAAAAAAATGTGACATGAACCCAGGTCGAAACTTGATTATTTTTTGATGTTTTCATATATAATTCATTTTGAAAAGCACGAAAAATAGTTATATTTTTACTTCTACATCGGTTCACGACGTTCACGTAAAGGTGCGTTTAAACCAAAAGAGCATTCGCTGTTCTAGCGCCCGTTCTACGAAATCAACCAATCACGTTTTGTGTACCGATCGAATTTCGTAGAGTGGGAGGTTAGTATTAGTACAGCGAATGCTCTTTTAGTTTAACCGCACCTTAACATTTAATTATTTTCTTCTTACGACCTCAGGAATACACTGTTGAAGCTATTCGGTTTCCTCATGTGACACCGCATAATAAAGCCATTTACTAAAAATTTTAATATTATAAATTTAATGAAGTATTTATAGCCGTAATATATCCTTAAAAAATAAACTGTCAAATTCATACGCACATGGAAACAGAAGGCAATTGTATTTAGATGCAAATCAAGAATTTGTTTAGGTACCTAGTTGTATAACTGCTACACAAATACTTAGATATAGCTATGGTTTAAAAAACCGCAAGACACCATGACGCAAAGCCACGAAGGTCCGACTTTCTAAGTGGTACTTATACAGTTGCAACGTGCCGATGTTACCAAATGACGAAAAATGATGCAGTGACTCTCTTGCTCTAGCTACGCTTCATTGATTTAGCATTAGAAAAAAGGTAAACAATCAAGACGTGTCTTTTTCTTAAAAAACTCTTACTAATGATTTGTTTATAGTATTTTATGCAACCCTTGTTTAAGAGAGGTCATAAAAGGTGAGCGGCGGCATGGCATGGGTAACAATTTCAGGCGAAGCCAAAAATGTTAAACAATATATTGATTTAAACTTTCACGATTATCACTCATATTTTAAAGACAAACGGGTCTTAATCGCGTAAACTTACGTTTAATTATATCCTGACGTTTCGGGCATGACGTTACACCCGTGGTCGCAGGCAGACTGGCGAGAGAATGTATCAACACCTTCGAGCTGCGCGGGTTTTTCGAACTACCCGCACTTGATCTTGATTATTCACTTCTAGGCTAGGGTTGTCACTAGGCCTACACACAACACTCACAACATCCAATGGCTTTAAAATGGATGTTTCACCACGCTTACATTTGTAAATCACGGGATTCCACGCGGATGAGATTCCTTGCCCCTCATTTTGATTAAAATTCCGATGTTTCTTAATTTCAATAGCTTCACGTACTTTTCGGCTATGATGTATACGCTCGGTTGAGAGGACTTTCGGGTTATGGAGCTCAATCCAGTGGTTAGGTCCGGACTCCAACAAATGCTCGGCCACAGCAGACTTATTCGTTTGACGCTTTTTAACAGCAGTGATATGTTCCTTGACCCTTTCCGCTATGGTGCGTTTGGTTTCCCCAATATAGGAACTACCACAGCTACAATCGATTTTATAAACGCCCGGTGTGTGGTAAGGTAAAACATCCTTAGGCGACCTTAGATGCCCTGCCACCTTTGATAACGGCATGTAAACGGTTGGTATGGAATACTTATTCAAAAGCGTACCTATTTTGTCCGTTACACCCCTGACATAAGGCAAAAATGCCGGTCGCCAGATGTTGCAAGGCGACCGGCATTTTTGCCTTATGTCAGGGGTATCGCAATACTTATGCGTTGTGCGAGGAAGTCGCCAGCTCTTCGGTCTTGCATAGCATTTGACGTCTTTGACCCATATCGTTAAATACGGTTATATATGTAAGGAAAGCCGCCATACACATTATTAGCCTATACCGCCTTTCCGTGCATTATGTTTGAACCATAGACTTTTATCTGTTACATGTCAGATTGTCTATTGTGACACTGACATTGGGTAATCAATATTAGTTTAACATTTTATTTATTATAGAGAGATTGAGTATTTAATTAAGTTATTGCTGTAGAATAAGACAACACGAAAATAAGGGCTTTAAATGTTGTTTCTTCATTTACAGAAACGCAATTGAGTCTTTATTTCTCAAGTATGCAACATCATTATAAAACAACATTTTCTGCAATTATTTGAAGAAACATGGAAAAGTTGAGGTTTGATTTTGCCGTAAAACCGGCGGCAGATGGAAAATCAAATGTCATGTGCATAACCTCAATAGGAACACCTGATGGAAAGGTTTTTGGTTTACCACCGGAATACCAGCCGACGCATATGCATCCTGCGATTACCAATACTTCTAACTATGCCAAAATAAGAAAATCATTAACTAAAAGGCATCAATCAAGAAAAATTTGGATAACATTGACAGATGAGATATCCAAAGTGTACTTGGATGACGAACAAAATGTACAATGTAATGAAATTTACCTGGAGGAAATTTTAGAGACAAATGTCGAGTCAAATCCTAGTGGCTCAAATCAAGCGTTGGAAAAACTACTAGAAAAATTATTGGACGAAAAACAAAAAAGATCTGAAACTCAAAATTTAGGAAAAATTGCTAAGGATTTCATGATTGACAAATTTACTGGTAGAAATACTAATGCTCAACAGTGGATTAACGATTTTAATAAGGAATGCGAACGCTTTCAAATTCAAGAAGACAGAAAGAAGATAGAAATTTTAAAAAATTTTTTGGAGTACTCCAGTGTTGACTGGTACAGCTGTATGTTTAATTAAATTTACAATAGAATCAGAATGGAGTAAATGGGAACAAAACTTTTGTGAAACATTTGCAAACAAGGGATGGTCTCCAATTAGATATGCTCTTGGATTTAAATACCAAACAGGTTCCTTACTCGAGTATGCTTTAAAAAAAGAAAAGCTGTTACTAGAAATGAGAAAATCAATTGATACTGGAACACTTATCGACCTAATAGCACTGGGCTTACCTAATTATATTATGGATAAAATTGATCGAGAAACTTTACACCAGACAGAGGACTTGTGTAATGAAATAGGAAAGTTGGAGCACCTGGTTGCGAAGAATAAATATGATAAAAAAATTCTCACACGCTCTGAAATAAAACCTAAAAAAGGTGAAGAAAAAAAGCCATGTCCAATCTGCATTACTGAAAACAAAGGAACTCGCTATCACCCAGAGGAAAACTGCTGGTTTAAAGGCAAAACTCAAAAAGGAGTTGTAAAAAGCGTAAATAACTCGGAATTGGAAGTAGAACTAAATGAGCATAGTCCAAAAAACTAGAAGTTCCACCATTAATAAAACTAAAGTTGCTTTTAAATGACACTTTGACAGTTTCTGGTATATATGACCCAGGTTCAAATGTGTCAGTAATAAATGCTAATATATTAAAAATAAGAGAAAAAGAAAATGCAAATGATATAGATACAGCAAACTTGAAGACTATTAATGGTGCGAAAGAGACTAAAGGTGTAGTAACACTAAAAATAAAAATACTTGAAATTGAGACAAATATGGATATTTTTGTCATAGACAATCTTCCTTATGATTTTCTTATTGGTCTAGATTGTATAAAGAAATTTAGATTAATGCAAGATGAAGAATTAAATATTTTACAATGTAACAGCCCAGAAGATAAAAAGAAATTCCTACGAAATAAGAAAATCGAGACAGTGGAATTGAATGATAATCTTTCACCTTCAAATATATTTAATGTCAAAATTCCTGATGTACTAGGTGACGAATATGAAGATACTACTTGTTCTGAGATATCATACCACAAAGAAAGAGAAAATAACTATGAAATAAATTTTAACGAACATATCGATTCAAACAATTTTGATATATCAGTAAACCACTTAAATAAATTAAAAAAGAATGAGATAGAGAAATTGATTGAAAAGTATAAATCAGTATTTGCCAAGGATAAGTATGACGTTGGTACTGTGCGCGATTATGAAGCTCATATAGACTTGATGGTGGATAAATACTGCAGCAAACGTCCATATAGATGCACACCAGAAGATAGAAAAGAAATAGAAGGGCAAATATCAAAACTATTAAAGAGTAATCTGATCGAGGAATCATATAGCCCGTTTGCCGCCCCAGTAACTTTAGCATATAAAAAAGAAGATGGGAAAAGAACAAGGCTATGTGTGGATTTTAGAGAATTAAACAAAATTGTCATTCCACAATCACAACCATTCCCTTTGATTGAGGATTTAATGGTAAAAACTATAGACTGCAAGTACTTTTCTACTTTCGATGTAAATTCTGCCTTCTGGTCAATCCCTTTAAAAGTTCAAGATAGATATAAATCTGCATTTGTTACCCAAGAAGGTCATTTCCAATGGACGTGTCTACCATATGGATTGAAAACTGCTTCAGCTATTTTCCAAAGAATATTGAGTAACATCATAAGAAAACACAAACTTTCAGATTTTGCAATAAATTACATAGACGACATATTAATTTTTTCCAAATCTTTCAAAGATCACTTGGAACACATTTCCAAACTACTTGAAGCAATACTAACCGAAGGTTTAAGACTGAAATTTTCTAAATGTAGTTTCGCTAATAACCATGCTAAATATCTGGGTCATATAATCGAGAACAATGCAGTACGACCTCTCAAAGATTATCTATCCGCTGTCAAAGATTTTCCAGTTCCAAAGACAAGGAAAAACATTCGTCAGTTTTTAGGAAAAGTAAATTTTCATCATAAATTTGTGCCACATAGTGCCATCATCCTGGATCCGTTACATAATCTATTGCGAAAAGATGTGAATTTCATATGGTCACAAAGATGTCAAGAATCTTTTGATAAAATAAAGAGACTTCTATGCTCAGAACCAATATTGAAGATATTTGATCCTAAGTTGCCAATAAATATTTACACAGATGCTAGTATCGACGGAGTCGGAGCAGTGTTAAAACAAACAGACAAAAATGGAGACAGTAAACCAGTTGCATACTTTTCGAAGAAATTAACTGAAACTCAAAAAAGGAAGAAAGCGATTTATCTCGAATGTTTTGCGATTAAAGAAGCTGTCAAATATTGGCAACACTGGCTTATGGGTAAAGAATTTACTGTATACTCAGATCACAAACCACTGGAAAATATGAACATCAAGGCCAGGACTGATGAGGAACTAGGTGATTTGACCTATTACCTCTCTCAATATAATTTCAAAATAAAATATAATCCAGGAAAGTATAATCAAGAAGCAGACTGCTTAAGCAGAAATCCAGTTCTAGAGCCACATGATAATACTGATGACGTTTTAAAAGTAATAAATCTAATAACACTAGAAGAAATAAAAAATGATCAACACAACAATAAAGACATAGAAAATGGAAAACCAAATATTGTGTTGGAGAACAAAATTTATTATAAAAAGAATAAAAATAAAAATAAAATTATACTATCAGAATCACTAAGCAAGAATCTGATTAAAGATGTCCACAATACGTACTGTCACATTGGGAGAACTCAGATGGTAAATAAAATAACACCGTTCTACACGGCGAAAAATATCTTTGCCAACATAAAGAAACTTTGTGACGAATGTGAAACATGTATAAAGAATAAATCGAGAAGAAAGTCAAAATATGGCTTAATGTCACACTTCGGCCCAGCAACTCGCCCCTTTGAAATTATATCTATCGATACCATTGGTGGCTTTGGAGGGTCACGATCAACAAAAAAGTACCTACATCTTTTGGTCGATCACTTCACAAGATATGCATTTATTTCAACGTCAAGAAATCAAAGTTCGAGTGATTTTATTAAACTTATAAAAAATGTGACACGCAGTTATAATATTGAAACTAGTTTTTTGCTCTGTGCGATCGCCTAAGGATGTTTTACCTTACCACACACCGAGCGTTTATAAAATCGATTGTAGCTGTGGTAGTTCCTATATTGGGGAAACCAAACGCACCATAGCGGAAAGGGTCAAGGAACATATCACTGCTGTTAAAAAGCGTCAAACGAATAAGTCTGCTGTGGCCGAGCATTTGTTGGAGTCCGGACCTAACCACTGGATTGAGCTCCATAACCCGAAAGTCCTCTCAACCGAGCGTATACATCATAGCCGAAAAGTACGTGAAGCTATTGAAATTAAGAAACATCGGAATTTTAATCAAAATGAGGGGCAAGGAATCTCATCCGCGTGGAATCCCGTGATTTACAAATGTAAGCGTGGTGAAACATCCATTTTAAAGCCATTGGATGTTGTGAGTGTTGTGTGTAGGCCTAGTGACAACCCTAGCCTAGAAGTGAATAATCAAGATCAAGTGCGGGTAGTTCGAAAAACCCGCGCAGCTCGAAGGTGTTGATACATTCTCTCGCCAGTCTGCCTGCGACCACGGGTGTAACGTCATGCCCGAAACGTCAGGATATAATTAAACGTAAGTTTACGCGATTAAGACCCGTTTGTCTTTAAAATATGAATGTTAAACAATGTTGCATATGTATAATACTTTTTCTACGACCACGCACTTATTTTAAAATAAAATTGTATTTTTGAGAAATATTCTTAGTCAGCCAATCAATATTAAATGTCAAGTTGGTAACTACTTATAATTTGTGGCTTTCTGTTTTTATTACATAAATGACAGTGCCTACTACTTCCAACTGAATCTTTAAATTTTGCTTACTAAACTTAATTAAATTAAACATGACCGCGGATTTGTGATTTTATTTAATTTATAATTATTTTATATTTTTTGAACAGCAACCACCGAATCATCCATTCTAAATAACAATGAACAATGCGGCATATTTCCTTAATCAGTATTTCGTAATTTTAAACAAACGTACTTATGAATATGATACGATTATCAAATAAAACGTTGTATTTGTAAGTATCCGATAGTAAATAGTATTAAGCATAATATTATTCTTTTGTCTTAAGTCACGTGCTGAATCGTTTAGATAATAGTACATTGTGCATCAAGGGAGGTAAGTACGGAATTACTAACGAGAGTGTTTGAAGCCCGACACCGTATTCCGCTTACCGACCGTGATGCATACAATGTTTTTCATCACACTTGCCAACCAAAAAATAAGTTTTAAGACATAATATTATTAAATGACGTACTGACATTTCTATTACTCCCTAGGGAATTTCACTTTTCTATTACTCCCGCTACGCGCGCAAGCAATGGCGCGCTTAGACAGCAAGTGTGATGAAAATATGTTTAACATTCGTCTAAAAACCTTATTGATGAAATAAATACAATAAATAACGGAATAAATATATAGTTCATCTGCCTCATCCGAATCTCAGTTCCAAATTGCTCACAATTATAATTGCACCCCTTGGAGGTTAAATTATACGAATTAAATATTTTTGTACAGTCAAAAATTATACACTTTAATTTAATGGCTTAAGGAGCACATTTCTGTAGGTACATATAAATGTATTCGACTGTACTTAGTTTTAAAGTTATCACCATTATTAGAAGTTTTATAATGGTATGGTATCGTACAATTGCATTTGAATTTGGTGAGAATTTCTTCTTGATATGGTTCTTGGTTACGAGCATTAATAAAATGGTAATTCTCCAAACTTGTGCCTGCGGGTAGACCGGTAAGGCAGTAAGGCACCCTCAACTCCGTCAAACTATTCATAATTATATTTATCTATAAGCTTAGCATGGTTTGATGGAGTTTAGACGGAGAATAACCAAAACATATCCGGAGAATAACCAAAACTGTGGGCTCATAATAAGTACCTATATCAAATTGAAAAATGTATACAATACATATAGGTACTGAGAAACAGGTATAGTTGGCTCCAAAAATATACTAACGATTTTGATCCTTGTGCCATTGGGCATAACGTTCTTAGATGTGACTGTATGTAGTATTAACAAAATACAAAACAAATCTTAATTTAGGACGAGTAGGTAGGTATAGGTACTCGCTTCTCCAATTTACAAATTAGAATATCGGTTTTCAAACTGGTTTTACACGACCTCAAAAGAGTAAAAATAAATCGTCATCGATCGTTATAAATATGCAAGGTGACCAAAAATAAGTACATTCCTGAGGTGAGTACCTGTGAGGTATTTGGAAGTTTCAAATGGGTATTTTTTCCTGAAAATACGTACCTACCTACTAGGTACTATATATCTTTCATAACAACTTAGAACTACTATATCCGAAATTTGAACTCGGTATTAAGAGTACGCAATCCTATACATTACAGTCTGAAATATGTGCGATATATACTTACCCTCTACGTACGTTTACCTCACGTGACTCTAAAGGGCATATTCTGCTTTCCGAAATATCACTAGCAGCGGATATGCACTTATTTTTGCCGCACGACATAGTTACTTAATGACATTGAATAAAAAATTAAGGCAAAAGGAACAGGTTTGTGGAAACAGAAATAATTGAACTACATTTTTAGCCGAATTCGTTTTTCTAACCACAACTATTTCAAATAACCTTGGAAAGTAAATCTCAGTCAGTCGAGAAAATAATTTCAAACCCGGTTATCTTTATATGAAAACTGAACTTTCAGAACAGCGGAGGTGAATACGATATTTTAATTTCTTGAGTGATTACAGTAGTAGATTGTTAACCAAGGGTGGAAAGGCACTCATTCCCGACGAGGAAGTTTGGCGCTCTCGAACGAAGTGAGAGCGCCAATAGTGCGAGTCGGAAATGGGTGCCTCTCACCCGAGTTAAACACTCTACTTTTCATTACGAATGAGAGGAAAAAAAAAACATAAAAGTATTAATTGAATGTAAGTAGGATTTTTTTTTAATTATAAATTCATATATGACAGTATAACATTATTCCATTGCTTACCTACGCGTATTAAAATTAAAAAAAAAACTTGATAGGTTTGTTCCTCTTGGTCACCGCTATATAAAACCAAAACACTTAAATGTCAACCGAAAAATTAAAATAATTTAATGAATTCACAAATTTAACTTACGAATATCGCTACAAAAAAAAAACAAAAACTAGAAACCAAGAACTAATATCTTCGAATTTGTTTCTAAATAAGAGTATTATTGACACTTTGTTCGGCTTGGTGCTTAAAATTTTACAAGGCGAGCACTAAAAAATAGGAATATAACTTTTTGCAACCCAAGGGCCGCGATGCATCGTTTTCCACCCGTATCATAGATAAACAACAACCCACTTTCAGAGCATGAGCAATAAAAAGATTATTTTAAAGTAGTTTAGTCACAGGGACAGGGAGTTTCAGACCAAAATAAATGGCAATTTTACCGTTTTCATCGCATCATGGCTATAATTTGTGTTTCCGTTACCCACGATACCTGGAAGCATTCAGTGTAACAAATCGCACCAGTTCAATGTCACGGGTATTGTGTGACCTCAAACGTCAAATGTATACGTATACATACCTACTCTTTTGATTGAGCCTGTATGCCCGTATCACATCATCGGTACAACTACAAATATTGCTGGCATTCACACTCGATGCGGTTTACGGTCTCAGTGCGGTGACCCAGAAAATAAGGAAAACGAATTTTCCGAAGAATGAAACTTACTTGTTAGCTACATCTTTGCCTACGTAAGGAAGCTTAGTTCTCTTATAGTAAACAACTTTCTAACCTAAAAGCGCATGTTTTCTGACGTAAACTGCTATTTCCTTGATACAACTCCAAGTAAAGCAACTCCACGGGAAAAAATAACGTTTTACTAAAATACCTACCTACTCGGGTCGGGTATCTTGGTATTCTAGGTTATAGGTAGATATGCGTAGCATAGGCTGCATTGAATGCTGTACAACAGTGAGCATAGAATAGATAGTGCGAAATAGGAATAGAAAAACTTCAGCCGTGCTTACTGGGTTGGGGCAAGTGATGGGTCTTTCCTGGTAACTTACCCAACACAGTATGGGGAATATTCCCAAATGGTAACTTTCCCCATAGTAAGATTGGGAAATTACCGGGAACGACCCATCACTAGCCGCGAATTGGACCCTGTTAGCAAAAAATTATAAAAACCTAATTAGTCAAAGTCAACTGAAACCGAAAAGGTTGGTCAAAAATGTTACATGTAGGTACACTACATTCCAGCATTTGTTTGTTTGTCTGTAGGGTTGTTCCTCTGCAGACCGCGATTCTCGTGATTTTCCTGAGCAGGTTTCATGATTGTACTTCTTGTCGAGTCTGTACTTCTGTAGTACCTAAGCATCAAGCAATCAGCATCCAATAGATTTTAAATTAGTGACAGCCACAGAACTATGCATACACTATCACTATTCATTTCTGTAGTAACATTACTGACTTCCAAAATGACTAATCATCGTAACACATCTTTGAAAAAAAAATATGATATCGATGATTTACGGTATATTTTTCCCATTTCAGCTGTTATGTATCATAATCTATTTCAAGTTGACTAAAATGAATGATCCCGAAGAAACTGAACTCGCAACCGAACAGCTATCGACGTCCTCACACAACGTATAAAATAAACATTAGCAGTGCAATGCCACGTAGGCCTACTTTAAGTTAGTTTTACTTTAGGTTAGTTGAATTAAAGTTGAATTTTATTTACCTTCTTCTTAAATAAAACCGCAAACATTTATTATTTGCAACTACATACTTACTGAATTATCTTTTACTTCAAATAAAATCCATTTGCACTGATAATTTGTAAGGCGATTGGTCACGTTTAATTTTACTAAGGTAGGAGAACCTTTTGAAGTTTCGTAGCAATTTTAATGCATATAATACTTATATTTGAATATAAATCCCCAGTTTATCAAATCCTATAATTTTGCTTTTATCCTTTTACATGTCACGATTAATAATACAAAATTTAACCATCATTAAGCGCCATACTGGCCTAGCCAAGATGCCATTTTGCAATCGTATACGATAAACGATAAGTAGAAATGAATGAGAGTGACAGATTCAAACGATAAATCACGTGACCATTTCCATACATTTATTCCTTATCGCTTATCATCGTATACGATTGCAGAATGCCATGTTGCCTAGGCCTGTTGGAATGATTAAAAGATAATTCTTTTGGATAACATTTTTAGAAACATACATAAAGTACAATTTCACAGTAAGTATGTATCTACTACGTTTAATTATACTAGTAGGTACACTAGTACGAGGTGCAACCAAAACAAGAGAACATTAATAAAATAAATCTAAAGTAACACTAATCATGTGATTGACAAGTGTTATGAGTGTTATGACCATATTGTTGTCGAATGTATTTACTACTAGCTGTTTCGTTTGATATTGATTTACTAGTTAAACGTATCGGGTATGTTAGCTACACTACACATAACTGAGCTCTATCGTATCGAAACGGATAAAAATCCAATAAAATCACGTTCGTTATTCGAGGGAAATTCTTTTATCGTCAGCGGTTCCTATAAACGTCAACATTGGCCAGTATTTGATAACATTAGAGAACACGGCGACAACGTTGTTGACATTCAGCCACCGATTAAGTTTTACTCGAAACTCATAACACTATTCATTGAATGGTGTTATGACATATCCGGACACCGTGTGACAAATGTCACATATGTCTTCGAGAAAAACTCTTCTATTATGAAGAGTTTTTTAATTATGACACATTTGTTTGAATCCATCAAACTATCTATTATTTGATATTTGTATTATTCGATACATTTAACCGATACACTACCAACATTAGTTATGACCAGAGTTCGGATGGATTTGCGACATTCTTAGTGACTTACGTCATTTTGATGACATTTAGTATGAGATGTCGCTCAAAAATCCGATCTCTGGTTATGACTTAACAAAAATCTGAGGGTTACATTTTCCCAGATATTGATTTAAAAAACGCTTTAACCCTTTAACGGGCATGAAAAATCCTGGATTCTAGCCTCAACGCCATCTTGTAGTACAAAAAATTCTGTGTAACAAAAACATACAATAAGATATTGTTATAAGGTGGTCGCTTTTGAGACCGGTGCCTTATAAAGGGTCAACAGTAGGTAAAATCTCAAAATATCAAACAGTCACAATACATATATGCTAGTATACGTAATCCAAGAACTACAAACATATATGAAAAAAAGGATACAACACTAACAATATAGGCACATACGACTAAGTACATACTCCCACTCAGCCAAATGCATCTTTGTAATATTTATGGAGTTAGTACCCACATAAGGCCTTAATAACGACTTAATCAAACAACTGCAAATCTATATAAGAAACAATAACCTAACCTATTACTGACATGATTGCAATAATCTCAATTGCTAAAATACGGAAAGACATTTATTATTGGCAACCAGACTGCTTATAGGGTTTGCGTTAGGTGTCATTTCCACATTTTCCACCAGCGGAGAAGTATAACGCAATGTTTACGTAAGTCTGCGCTTGAACTTGGCTCTGGAATATTCCGCATAAAATACTGCCGAAGTGAAAGCTAGAGCAAACCAAGCGAACTGCTTCCAGAATAAATTTCCAACGACATAGAACCTTCTGCGACCAAAAAATCTGCACATGGTGATATTCCGATGCCAGATTAGCAAGATGATGTCACATCACTAGTGATATTTACTCTATTTTTTGCAGACCTTAAACATACTCGTCAATTGACAGTTTTATTTAAACTGTTTGCAGTCAGCGCGAGGTAACGTGAGGTAAGTATCTAACATACAAACGTGAACAATTCCGCGTACTTAAAACTAATTAAATGAATCATTATTTACTTTGAATACACCAAAACAAATAACCGATAATCCACGCTAGCCGAATTTATGTAATTTGTTTATCGTTAACATTCCTTTACCGTAATTTATCTGTTTGGAGAGAGTGGGCAGTCATTCTCAGAAATTTCGCCTGCATGTCACTTACCTCATTATCATTACGGAAACTTTATACCCGGATTTACCGATATCCATATTCAGTAGTGTCAAAAGGTATGCAACGGACTGCAGTTTCTAAAAATAACGATGTGTAGAACTCGTTACAGTCGCAGCTATGGCGGGCAGGGCAGCGACACCGGGATACTAATTCCTACTCAGACCTAAGACTTAAGAGCCCTTTCATATTACCCGATTTTATCGCAACGTGTTTATTTCCTTAGCTACAAGTAACAAATTTTTTTTTTAATCATTCCATTTAGTACCTAACTGTCGATAAAAATACAATACACATGGAAATTTTGGTTACAAAATGAAGCGCCGTTTTAGTTGTTCCTTGATGATTATTGGATGCTAATGTTATCCGTTAACTTAACCTGCCGCTGCTGCTGCTTTCGGTTTGGGGGTAAGGTAGCCGGTGTAATTACTATGGATAGAGGCAATCCACCTAAGTCCTCACGGTAGGCAGCGCATAGGCGATTTTTTGGCCACTATGTCCATGGGCCTCAGTTCCTGCTTTCCATCAGGTGGGCTGAGAGCTCAGTTGTCTACTTTTGTCACATAAAAACAACGATGTATTTCTTGTCGCTAAAATTCTTCGATAAAATATTCGCAGTGGAGACCGGTACGCCCGCAATCAATTTCGGGCAGCAGTAAGAAACCGAACGGTAATGGAAATGAAAATAATTTATTGCAGAAAATTATTCAGTCCATAATAAATAAATAAGGAACACATAAATTGATTAAAAATGTATGTCCGGCACATGATTTTTTTTCTATACCTGTATATATTTATGGTAGTTAGGTATTTGATCAATAAGAGGGGGATTGTATTTAAATTATCAGGGAGTAGTTATTTTTTTAATCAAGGCAAGGAGAGACGAAGAATGCAGAAACTCTGAATAAAAGTGATAAAAAATATAAGTACTTAAAATCAAACTCAATAATGAATAGAAAATAATAAATAAATTTCAAAAATATTTTTTATTGTTTAAAAGTGATTAAATTAATTTAATTTAATGTTATGTATTACTTTTATTAGGATCACTTCAGTACATCTTTCCAGCAGTTTTAACTAAGAGCAATGTTGTATGTAGGTTGTATTCCTTCGCTATTAAAAATGCTTAGGTACATAATATGATGCACGAAAGAATATAGAGAATGAATGTGGATCTATCCTATGTCATATCGTCGGTATAATGTACAACCGTCCCTAAGGTTGTGAAAGCCATGGTTACGTTATATAACTCCCTATCAATAACATTATGGAGCCGGAAAAATTAAAGAGCGGTTCGGAAAAACCATTAGAAATCCAACTCTGAATCTCATGAATAGACCAGGAATGTACTACCTAGTTTTTATGTTATTTGTATCAGCTTTGTAATTCTAAATACAAGGCTAATAAATCAATAAAAATGCAATTGTATACGGGTGTATATACATAGTTCCTCATACGACCAAGTTTTTGTGATTTACTTAAACATCCTTTCACGGAATAACTATCAAGTTATGCACGACATGATGTAAAATATACAATTATTCAATGACCTGACTTAGGAGTATTTACCGTCCCATTTATTCATTGTCAATTTGTCATAAAAATGTAGGTAAGTTACTAAAATCAGTGAAACAATAATGAAGCTACGAATTAGTCTTTATTTACGATTACTTTGAATCCTATTTCCAAGTTAAATTATAAACAATTTTTCAATGATGTAAACAATACTTATACCAACAATCAACATATCTATAAATTAAGTAATTAATCAATCACCGGACAAAACACAAATAAATTTGAGGTTTTAAAGCCTTACACTTGCTGATGTCACTAAATAACAAGTAAGTAGCATTTAGTAAGTAGATAAATGTTTTAAAACCTGAAAATTTTACCAAATTTGTAGTCTATTGAAACAGAGTTGGTATTTACTTACTAAATTATTATCCGATGAGAGATATACATATACCATAGCATAACTATTATGGGCCAAATTCTAACTTCTACTGAAGATCAGGCCCTACTGATGATACTGCGATCGGAGTAGGATAGAATCCACAGACAAATTATTAAAATTGATAACAAATCAATAAATATGCGAAACTCGATTTAAATGCCACCTGTTTTAGATAATAATTAAACTTCCTCAAGTAGCTAGATTTAAAAAACTAGTGTTTATAATGAACCTCTAAAGCAACCCAGTAATTTTGATTACGTTTAGGTAGTAAAGCATATGCCCGATTCGAGTCGTGTGTATAGAAGATATAGTATTCCGTGTAGGTATGTTTCATTTCATTTATCATTGTGGTTTATTCCTGTAAACTTTTATTCGACTTTACTCGTTCATAAAGTGCGTCAAATCTTGCAAATCCATTTTCACGCATTTTTAGAAGTGTGATTGGATTTTACCGCCACATTATTACAACGACGATAAATAATATCCATACATATTCATAGCCAACCTGATTCACGCTCAACAAAAATTAAAATAACTACGTAAACAAAACGTGGGTTTGCAAAATTCGTTAGACGCTTATTACAATAACTAAGTATAGGTAGATTTTTAGGATCCCTCGGCAAGGAAGCCGGGTATCTAATTTTTCAAGAAAACTATCAGTTAATTAAAATACGCGAATATGTGCAAAATGATAGCATGCACTTCCTACAAATAGCAAATTTACCCATACCTACTTATTTTTTTATATCTATGTACATTTAAATTAGTTTGTTTAGAATTGATGAACAAATAAGATCTAATTATAATTATTTTGTACATTGATTTTTGTTTCTAATTAAAATTTCCAATTTTCAATATTCATCCGCTCGGCTCATTATTTTTAGCTCGTAATTCTAGTTTTCTTGTTTGGTATGGTACTCCGTCCGTATCCGTATCTCCGAGAATATTTTTTTTTCAATCAACTTGAAAAAAAGTAGATTCTCAATTTGGCTATTTGATTTTTTTTATGTTTCAAAACTTCCGACTGGGTGAACCGATTTTGATGATTATTTTTTATTTGAAAGCTGATGCTCACCAATTGATCCTATTTTAATTTGATCCTGTTCGGACTATGGCATCCATGAGAAAACCATATAATTCATAAATTTTCATGTTGCATGTGCACGACAAATGAACGAATAACTCAATACTAAGCCAACCGATTTCGATTATTATTTTTTTATCTTGGAAAAATCGGTTGAAGTCGGTTTATTTTTTAAATGGTTATTAATAATCGAACGGGTATAACACCGAGCTCGGGTCTAATGATGGGATATTGGAGAAATCGGTTGAGGTCGGTTTAATTTTTTTATTGCTATGGCAATATGTATTTAATCTTTAATTTAGGTTAGAATTAAGGTAGTGATGCATTAGGTACAACGATAAAGTGAAATTTAAAGAAATCTATCACGAGAGAACCTAAAACTTCCTTCGTTCTTTAGCTCAGTGGTAGTGCTATAGCTAACTAATATCATAATTATAGGATCTTAAATATAATTTAAATTAGTTTGTTAATATTTTGAGATTTGTTTTGTATGTAGGTATGAACTAACAATCAAAGTAGGTACTTACGGACATGATACATATGAGTATATGTCGGTATTGTCGGTGTTAGTCAACAATATAATGATATTCATACATTTTACAATCGTAAGTTTTCTTTATGAAACCACAAGAAATGAAATAAGTTTGAATTGTGTTTCGCTTCAATATAATTTATACAATATGTATAATATAATACTAGAGAGATCTCACAATACATACCTAGATTTTTTTTAAGGAAGTGATATCAAATTGTTTCTGAGCTCAGATTGGTTACAGACATTTTTCATTAGTTACGGAAACAGTTTTTCGTTATCTTTTTCATCGTATAACGCCTACTTCATTCCTATTATCATATAAGATGATCATAGTCTTGATATGAGATGAATTGGTAAATAAACGAAACACTAAGCAAACACTTACAAAAATAAAAATATTTTTTTTGTAATACTGACCATGCAAAAAGAATTAATTCATTAATCATACACGCATCTTTTTTTGAAACACGAATGTTTAGTTAAAATATTTCAGGTACCTTGTACTATTTAAATAATGAACTCTAAAATTATTGTAAAAATTGAGTTCGAAAGTAGAAAAGCATTTGAATAGTTCAAAATTACCTGTATTAATATTTTTTGACATTTAATATACAAGTTAGATTGCGGGTGCGGGCACGGTAGGTACTAATTTTTTACAATAAATTTTCATGTAATTTAGATTAGTTAAGAAAAAGGAATGGTACTAAATCTTCGTGCTAATTAATATATTATAAATAAAAAGGTACAAAAACACGCAAAAATTTTATAATAAATTAAAATAACACTCACCAGTAAACTTCTCAAAAGTTAGAATAGCCATTGCGTTGTCAAATAAGTAACCAAAGTTCAAATTTTTAATTCACAGTTTATATTCACAAAGACACGTTCATTTCGCGATTTGTTAAACAGTTTGTAGGTAGGCGCCGGCGCGGGAGTTCGCGATTGAATGCGGGCACTAACAGCGGCGCGGGCGCACCATACAGCGACGTTTAGCAGCGACCACCGGCGTGCCGTGCCGAGGAGGATTCAGTATTCAAACAACCAACACCAAATAAACTAGCGACCCTACCACGAACTTCGAAATTTGCGAATTTAGAGGATTTGTTTCTGTCACAGAACTAAGATGACAAAGAATGATCGACAACGATTAAAAGCGTAACCAAAAACGAAACGCAAGTGTGTGCGTAAATTTGTCTATGTGTGGTCAGGAATAGGGTTGCCTATTACAACACAGCAATTATCTATCGATGTTTGACTGTTTTATCGACAACATGGTATTATTTTATCTTCGTTTTTTGCTATAAGTTTTATAGTACAATGTGAATTGAGTGTGTCGAATTACAATTTGCAAACGTGTCTGAACTTATTGTCTGACCTATCCCTTAAATTTAACAGAAATAATAAAAATCGTATATTTATAAAAAAAAACTCACAAAACATCGAAAGGTCCTTCAAGTTTGTTAAATACACAACCGTATTTAAAATCTGGGACTATGATGGCATTGTAATGTAATAGACTGATTAGATATGTTTATCGAACGAATATCGATATTGGTCGTTCAACATTTAGTCAAGCTCTAGCGTAGCGTGACAATTTATATTTTTACACAAAATATTATTTAATATTAACTATTGTGATGAATTGTTAGCGCACAGTGATAGGACAACTAACAATGAATGCTGTAAAGTGATAACTTACACGATTTATGCTACTAAATTGACAAAATATCGTTTGAAAACTATCAACCGGCAAATCATATTTACCTGTGAAACGAGTGTTTGCCGTCATTTCTTCGGTGGGTACTAGGGCAATCCTTTACACTACACGATACCATATCGGTTTAATTATTTGTGTAAATTTACTTCTTACTAGAATTAAATATAAAATCACTTTTAAATAACAGTCTCCGGCGAGAAGGCTGATACGGCTGATATGTCACTTCGAAAGTGGATACGCTTTTGGGATTGTTTTCTATCTCTTTTGCACTCGTGTAATAGTCATATGACTGGTGGCTTCCCTTTCCCACGCTTCCTTTCTCTATTAAGCGCTAGCGCGGATTCAAACTTTATGGTTTCTGTCACTCTATAGTTGCAGATTTCAAAAAGCATTGGAATTGTTGGGAATACTACTTCACAGTGTAATACGTAGAAGTTAAATCTAGTTTTAAATAATGTCTGGGATGTCACAAATTCGAATTTTTCACATCGTTAATCCCGATTTTAGAAATTGAAAAAAAAATATGTTAAAGATTATTAAATTCTACATAAAATATACGAATTTGGTAATTGTCGCAATCTCGTACCTATTTTTTTTTTTTAAATTGTTATCTCATTTTTTTTTTTTTTGTTTTTTTTTTTCTTAAAATAATTATTTTATTTTTTCTAAAAAGAGATCTTAATGTTGCTCACAACATATCCAAATTACAAAGAAATCGGATAAGTACTTTGGCCAAAAAAAAATAAAAATGTTATTTCTTTTTATGCGTTTTTTTTCTTAACCTGAAAGATTTGAGACTTTATTTTCGGTGAAAGCACTACATATTTAAAGGTTAATAATCCAGTAAAAGGAAATCAGTTTTTTCGCTAAGGGCAGTTTTGCCATATTAACCCGGCTATGCCATTTACGAATTTCGTTTTTCGCGGTAGGGCCGCTGGCCTCCTGGCGCAAGACCGAATACCCATCTCTATCGCTACAATCGAGGAGTGACTAGATAAGGAGACGATAGATAGTTGGTCTCTTTTCTATTTTTCATAGGCAAGGGTCTACGATATTATAGTAATCGACGATGAAGTACCTACTTGTAGTTATGACGATTCTAGAGGTCAAGTTATGCTCAGAACCAGTTTACATAGCCCACGGTATGTTTTGTTCATTAGTTAGGAGGTGTGTCAGTGAAGACGCCTAGTGCTAAAAAGACGTAAGTGGACAAATATTTGCGCAAACATATTCTTTTTATTTTAACGCAACGAAGTGTTACTTAGCAGTTCTGGCATAAGCACGGGGAAATGCCCTGCAAATATGCCTATAGTTAATATTTAAAAGAAAATTATTTAATTACGAGACTTCCTATGTAAGTACTCTTCCTCGGGACTTTGGAAGTCACTTGTTTGTATTTTCGGTAACAATGTGTTCCAAATTCCAACCACTTCTGACTTTCGACTTCACAGTGCAAACAAAAACATGACAGTCGAATTTAGAACCTCCACCTTTTTTTAAAGTCGGGTGGAAAACTGGAAAAGGAATAGCTATCTTGAATTGAAAAGACATTCAAAGGATTTTGTTATGGAGGATCGCTTAACCCTTTTAAAATTTTCACAAATAATAAATAAATAATTAAAATTAAATATCTTGGGACAATGTTACACGAATCGACCTAATACTCACGGTAAGATCGATTAAGGCCTGTGTTATGGATACCTAATAAGCAATGATATGTACGAATACAATAAAATTCTGCACTTTATATCTGTAAAACCTCTATCTCTTGAAAAATTCCCTGTTTTTATGCAATAAGTACCCAGTCCACGTTCAGATGCGGAAGGAACCAACCATCCTGGTGCCATGCCATGATCCTGGCTAGTTTTTTATACCTACTTATTTCCATGTTATCACTTTTCATCCCATTTCTTATGTAACAATGTCTCTTGTTTAACAAGCTCATCGTCAATCTCATCATGATTCTAAATTTTTGTAATTACGTAAATACGCACTTCCTTGTCCGTAGAATAGGTATGCGTATAATATTATGCTAATTATCCGTGTGGAGATAAAGTTTAAGGTCAATGATAATTGACACCATACCTACCTATCTTTTTTTTTTCACTGTTACCATTTTTACGTTGACTTACGGAAAATCGAAACACACATTTATTTAAAACTTTTCATTACGTCCTCAATTTTCATATTGTTGACATACAAGAAGAAGCAATCGTCGAATGCGACTTGGTTGGGCAGGCGGGAAGCTACGACTACGACACTTTTATTTTCGTTCAATATTCCGCTGTGCCTGAAGACAAAAGTCTCTGAGCAAGTGAGCAGTGTGTGTTTCCAGTGACATACGGTACTGAAACGTCGTCGCTTACAATGGATCGCATAAGAAAGCTCAGAGTCACCCAATGATAGGGCTATACTATACTTCGTTTTATTTAAGATTAGAATTATCTGTCAAACGGGTGAACAAAGAAGCAGTGGTCGTAAACCTTCCTTCTTCGATTTCGGCCGATACCACTGAATTTCTCGGAACTTATGTATAAATAGGTATATTTAAAGTTTTCGTTTAGTGTTTGGCGGTTTTTAACAAAGTATTTTTTTTTCTAAATATTAGATGTCATATACCAAAGAAAAACGACCAAGATCACCTGTCCGAGGTGGGGATCGAACCCACGTACTCAGCTTTCGCGGCTGATGCCTGTACCCCTCGGCCACTCGGTCAATAGATGGCAGCACCATCTCTCTCTAGCTATTCTAGAAAACTGTAAAGTATTCTAAATAGGAGGTGCAGGCATGTAGTTAGTGCTTGCCCTTAGAGAATGGTCAAAGGCGCCTAGCCTTGTAAGGGATTGCATATACCCGAGAAATTTGACCGGTGGTTGCTAAGACCGAGTGGCCGAGGGGTACAGGCATCAGCCGCGAAAGCTGAGTACGTGGGTTCGATCCCCACCTCGGACATAGGTGATCTTGGTCGTTTTTCTTTGGTATATGACATCTAATATTTATAATTTATATAGTATTAAGTAGTGTGACTACTGGAGAAAAATTAAAAAAGTACAAATCAAAATATTTAGTTAATAAATAATTTGATTTGTGTTTTCACAATATGTTCAATTTTTTTTTTCTATTTGTAACTAATATCGTACCGATTTTACATTTACTGAATTTAATGAAGTTTACAGTCTAAAATTTAACAATATTTGCATATTTAATCTGGCTTACATTATGCACTCCCAATACTTTTAAAAGTCATGCATTTAAGGATTAAAACTATCGGTATAAAAGCGGACACGGTGTCATAAAGACTGAGCAGATAAATATACTAAGACAACCCTACGCATCGGCAACGTCGTTTAGTATTTGTCGCCATTATAGGCGGTCTGGAACGCTCTAATGTAGTTTGAATTTGGTAACAAATTAGAAAATAAAACTCAGATGACATATAGTTTTATTCACTGTCAGTGGAAGAGTCCGAGGACCCGGAACCACCAACGTTTATAATAATTTTTTCCACAGTGTTATCTATTTATTCACATAGAATAACAAATATTTATTTCCAAAAACAAGAAAAAAGTATGAACACAGTAAAAATAAATTAATTATAAATAAAAAATTTGCCCCAGGTCCTGCTGGGGAGGTAGAGTGCCCAGAAGGCTGGCCGCATTGCCGCGCTGGACTGCTATGCTGAGTCTTTGCGCGAAATACTGGCCAGCCCTCTGGTCACCCGACGCCTCTATAAGGCGCTTGGAGATGTCCTTATAGAGGCGACGCGCACTTGGCCCCCACGGCCCTAGTGTTTCAACCCCAAACGCCGCAAATATGTAGCTGCTACCGAGGGCAGCATATTTGCGACGCTTGAGGTCTTCTGCTAAGGATGCCGCCGCACCAGCATTAACACTGGTGCTTGGAATATGGGACGGCGCCAGGGTATCTACACATGTAGCATCCCAGACAAGGGGCCGACCCATACTCCAAGGCAACAACGTCATCCCATCGGGCCTTTTGCCGTCGTCCCTAACCAGTCCGTTGGGCTCAAGGACTGCTGGTACCTTGGCAGTGACAATTATCTTATCTATTACATTATCTAATTCAATTAAAAAAAAATATATTCTTTTAAAATGTTATATACCGTAGCCAACGATATGCCAGCAGTCTCAGCAGTCTTTTTCACACGTTCCGATTTAGTGGGATATTCCTTTGTATGGCACATTTCTTAATTTGTAAATATTCACCACCATCCGCTTTTCACTGGTAGTCACAGGATTTTGCTTTCATCCATTTTAAATGTGCACCAACAAACAAAAAATCTAAATAGATCAACAATTAATAACGAAATTGAACAAAAACAATAACAACAATCTTTAAGTAAGCTAACAGCAATATAAAACGACTCAACCGACAACAATATGAAGTCGAATGACAGACAGTGACATTTTAAAATTGTGTGAGAACTCTGCCTCTTTAGGTTTTTTAATGTACAACCTTTCCATGAAAAATTGCAAACACAATTTACTAAAATTATTATCTTTTTATCTTAGAATATAAATTAACAAACATTATGTTTCTTATCTGTTCACAACACTGAGTAATGTGTATTAATATAGCATGATAATAAATTCGTGATATTTAATAACTCGTATTTACTGTTCGATCCGCAGAATTTGCCTGTAAAAAAACCTTATATCTCGTTCTGCATAGGTCTTTCTAATGCTAAAAAAAACGAAGTATAGGAGTCTCCCTGCGAGATCGTATCAGAGATGAGGCCAGCCGCAGCAAAACCAAAGTGACCAATTGAGCTCTCCGAATCGCTTAAAACTTAAGTGGCAGCGGGCGGTGCTTATTTCACGTAGAACCGTTGGCGTTCGGGGCGGAAAGGTTCTCGAGTAATGACCCTGCCAGAAGGTGCAGTGCGGGTTGGGCCCGCCACAAAGAGGACTGATGGCCAGGATAAGGCCGCAAGAGTCCGCTGGATGCGGGTGGCGCAGAACCGGTCCTTGTGGCAATCTCTGCAAGAGGTCTTATGTCTAGTAGTGGGTGGCTTTCGATTGATATGATGATGATGATGATATTCATAATACAACATACAAAACAGTAGTACAGAATCCTTTAGTAAAAGGAAAGTTTACTTAAAAATATGTAGTATCTAAGTGTTAGTTCCTACTGTTATTTTTCTTGTATGCTGTATTAGAATCATAGGTATCTAAAAAAAAAACCGGCCAAATGCATGTCGGGCCATTTCACAGTGTAGGGTTCCGAAGTTATTCGAAAATGGCTGGGCCGATTATGTTCGAAATAGTTTTATTTTATATAAGCCCATGATTTTTTCATATTTTTTGGACCCACGGATCAAAAGCTAGAGAGAGACACATTTTTTTTCTGGAGCAGGGATCTCCGAAGACATTGACTTATAAATATTAATATAATATAATTATTTTTGAAAGACCTACGAGTAGCTATTCAACGATACCGTTAAACAAACCTTCCCCGCTTTACGGGAGATAACTGAAAAATGGACATTTCTCCGAGGGTTTCAACCGCCGTGACTTCGGTGGCAACATTATTACCCGATTTGCGTCGGTATCTCATACATTTTTTGAATATCTTGTTAGTCGTCAACTATGTCTACCGATATATTCAAAAGTTCTTGCATCTCTCTCTCACGGGATTCGTGTGATAAGGCTGCCACCGAAGTCACGGCGTTGAAATGCTCGGAGAAATGCCCATAATACCTAGTTATTTATGGAAAGTCGCCAATCCGCTAGCCCAGCGTGGCGATGATGGGCATTTACCTTCTAATGCGTCTATCGTCGTCGTCGTCGTCATCAGCCTATGATAGTCCACTGCTGGACGTAGGCCTCTCCTATTAACTATGCGTATAGACGCATTAGGAGGTAAATGCCCATAATCGCCACGCTGGGCAAGCGGATTGGCGATCGCAGTAATGCGTCTATACGCATAGTTAATAGGAGAGGCCTACGTCCAGTAGTGGACTGACATAGGCTGAAGGCGTAAGTGTGGAGAGTAGGCTTTTCAGGAAGAGTGTGACTATTAAAACCTATCATAGTTACAACATTTTACAAGTATGTGAGGAAAACCATTACCATCTCGGCACCAACCAGGCCGTGTGGAAAAGTACTATGAAAATTCATTCCAGCACATGTGCGGAGAAATGTCACCCTTAAAGATAAGACTTTCTGAGCATAATATTATATGCATTCGTACCAAAATTCGCCGAAAAAAGCACAAATAGAAAGACCAAATTATTATACTTACTTGCAGTAGGTACTCTCAATTTTCAAAAAACTTTATTTTAATGATAATAGTATAATGCTAGCAATTGTTTTGAGTGTCTTAATTTTGCGAGGGAACTACCCTATAAATTCTAAATTCTTAATTTAAATTCGCAGCTCGTTATTTCGAAAGCCAGTAAGACTCGTTGGTCGGTACTCTCGCGGGATTATTTCCTACTACATACCTACCTAATACTTAAATGACACCTCAGGGATCGGATAACGGCTTTTTCTTCATACAAAAGAACGGTTCGAATTCCGTTCTTTTTCGTTCTTCGGTATATTTTCTTTTTTTGGAGTAATTCAAACATACGATGTTAATAATTACATAAAATGTTGAAAACTACATAAAAAGTGTAAAATATTAAAAAATATTTAGCTATTTCGAGGGTTTTCTAAAAAACCGTGTCCGATCCCTGTGACACCTATATACCTATAACTATTATAGAAAGAATAAATTATAAATATTAGATGTCATATAAGTACCAAAGAAAAAATACAGAGTTTACCAACGTCGGAGGCGGGATTCAAACCCACATACTTAGCATTCGCGGCTGGTTCCTGGCCTACTACCGCGAAAATCGAAATTCGTAAATTTCGAGGATTTTTCGCTGTCACTCAAACGAAGGTGTCATTAGAGTGAGAGAGACAAATTCTCGAAGTTTACGAATTTCGTTTTTCGCGGTAGGGCCGCTGAACCACTCTGCCACCCCGAACACCAACACTCAACCTAGCGAACACTGGTCGAATTTCTCGGGTAGGTATATACAATATGTTATATTATAAGTATACCTCGATATTTTTCTAGCAGGAACGAGGGATTGACAAAATTATACATCGACATAATTGTTGTCGATGAGTACATCCTGTTTTTATAAAAACTTCATAATACCAGGTAACCAGAAATACAGGACCCATTTAGCCTTTGTTTTAAATATCTAATACTTCATATCAATTATTTCCTATGACTTTAGAGTATATTTTTGATTAGTCTTTGTTATTTTGATGAGTACTAAATATGAGATACTTATGAGAAAAATAATGTATCATTTTGAGTAGGTATGATGTGTATTCTTAATATATTAAGCTACGGTAAATTATTTTTTTAATACATTTATTTCTCGACCACTATAAAACTTATCGATAACATTTATGTCGATGTTTAATTTTGTCAATCTCTAGTTCCTGCTAGAAAAATAATGAGGTATAGTTATTATAAGGCTAGGCGCCATTCGGTATTATTCCTACTTTTCTTTAGCCAACGGTTCACTCGTCCTCACTTCATTGGGTCAGGGTAAACTGATCATTCGACTATAAATATAACTTCTAATGGTAGGCCTATGACTTCAAGTGATTCTAGGAAAATGTTTATAAGTAAACAATTTATTTTAAAGAAGCTTAAGCGTACAGATAAGTGAGTGATGAAATGACGAGTTTAAAAATCCGAATTATACTTAAATCGTTATGAACATTTTAGGTAGAAGTATAATTTTTAGTAAGTAAGAAGAAAGTATGAGTTACCGATTTGACCAAACTTTTATTCGAACAAGAACGCTTACTCTCGGATGGTGTAATGTCAAAATTCTATAGTAATTTGACACTATTACTATTATTAGCATCTGAGAATACGCGTTATCTATCTATGAGTATTCTTCGAACAAAAGTTTGGTGGCAATGTTTTCATGCGGTGAACGATCAAGTGTAATTGCCGCTTGACTAACGCAGACTCATTTGACCTCCATCCGTCCACCCCAACAGATCCCAACAGGGTTAATGATCCCACTCGGTCATTTAATTACTTACAGATTGGTGCAAGCGAAAGTGATAAAAAGACTTATCGCCTTCATCGACAGTTCCACTTTTGTTATACTACACAGTGGCAAACAAGCAATCTGATCGTAAGCAGCTACCATAGCCTACGGCCTTCTTAAAGTTTCACATTGCTGACTGCTGAGCCTATAAAACAGAAGACTCTGTCGACAGCGAAAGATACAGTTTGGGTATCAGGGATTCAGGGCATCTTTATGGAGCTCTAGTTAGACTGCTGCTCACCGCTCACCACTCGATTCAATACTATAAGTAGGGTAGTTTTATTTGACTTTAGTTTTCTGTAAGAGCGACATAAGAGGACATAGAGAGCATAAGATGACAGAGAAAAATCCCCGAAATTTGCGAACTTCGGTGTTCGTGGTAGGAGGCCTGATAGAATAATGAAATCTGTTGGTTTACTTACGCCCTACCGTTTCCTGCGGATTCAGGTTTACGTGAAGGTTTCTAACACCCCAATCATAAAGCATTCATAAAAAATTCAATCAAGTTGACACTCTAAGCTAATGTTGATATACTTTTTCATTACTTTTCTCGTAATAGCCATTTAAAAGTAACAATGCCTTTGTCTTTCATTTAAGTCAGTTAGTATCGACTTAATGACTTTTCCACGGTTTCTGGAGTATTTTGTTGCAGTGATTAAAATAACGCATACAATTATAAAATGAAAATGAGCATGACATACGCATAGCAACCACAGTTTGCGTTCTGTGGATTCGTCGGTTGTTTAACGTAAAGGTACGATCACACCGCTGTTTAAAAAACGGTGACAGTACCGAATCGCAGTGACAGCGACGTGCAGTCAAAGACAAAATAAGGTGTACACAAAAATGTTCAAAAATATGTCCCAGTGCACTCTAATTCTGTGTACCTAATAAGAACGTCGTTACATATTTTATGAGCGGATTATAGGCGGATTATCGATACTTATTTTTGCATTTGACTGTACTGTTTGCGTACCGATTATTACTGCATTTTCCCCACAGCACACCGATGCTTAAAAACGATGACGAAAGCACGGAATCGCAGTGACGTGCCGTAAACTGAAGGAATACCGCGAACCGCCTGCTCCTGTCACACTTACGTTTGAATTTACTGGTGCTGGAGAGAGGCAATACTTCGTTCGTGTTTCGCGGTTGACCCTCTTTTTAACCGACTTCAAAAAAGGAGGAGGTTTACAATTCATCGAAATCTTTTTTTGTGTGTTCCCCGATTATACGTAAAAGTTTCGCGTCACGTCGTACACGTTTCGGTTAAGAATTTTGGGCATCGGTGTGGAGGATTGTAGGAAGTATTGTGAGATTAACGGCACGTCACTATGATTCCGTACCGTCACCATTTTTTTACCAGTGGTGTGGTTGGACCTTAAACGGTACAGTCAGCAGCAGATATACCTGAGCGGGCAAGGTGTCCAAGAAGTCATGTACACTTAAATCGTCAGAAAAATATGAACATCTAAGTTATCATTTTCACATACGCTTTCAGTTCGTCACATATATCTTAACATTCCAGTTTTTCTTTAACACGTACACGGTTATTTAATCACAATGTCAATAACGGTTACAAAGTCAGTGGTAACTAAGCACTCAAATTTAAGCAGTTGTCATTAATATCTACACGCACTGCCAATCACATACGTCAGCAGCCAAGGTGCCACCCGTTGCTTAGCAGTTGTTATTTCAATGGTAACTAAGCACCAACATTTTATGTGAATAACTTTCAATACTGTAATTTTTCATTCGGTAATTAATTAGTTCGTTGAATGCAGTTTTTGCAATCCAAATGGCAAACGTATTTTCCTAGCTAGCTTCGGCACCTACCGCTGAACAGCTGCAAAGGAACTTTCTCTGTCACTTCAATTAGGGTATAATAAGAGTGACCATGACAAGTTCTATCGATTTGATGATTTCGGATTTCGCGATAACGGCCCTGAGGGCTTATTGCGAGCTACGCACGAAGTTTTGCCTCTTTGTCACACTTACGTTCGACATTGCAAGTGCGAAAGAGAGAGGCAAAACATCGTTCGTGGTTCACAATAGGCCCTCTGGTTATAACTTATAAAGAATATTTGATGCATATGTGACAAGGATTGCTTTGACGTCTGACTGACTGACAACTCACGAAAGCAGTGCAGACTTGTCACTGCATACATCTATCTCAGGTTATGGCAAACTATTCAAAATGGATACATTTCTTTAGAATTATTGAAATATGACTTATATTTGTAATAACATATTGTTAGGTAATAAATGAAGGTTGCAGGAATGTACTCACATTCATTCCGGACCTAATAATTATCAATATGACGTCAGTAGGTAACGTCAATATTTCATTGCAAGTTTGAGAAAAATATAATGAAACAGACAACAAACACAAAACATTTTATTTTCAAAAATTGAATGTTTCATACAAGCTTTTTTCGCTGGAGGAGCGTTGGTGGCCCACCGGTAAGGCTTTCATTCCGAAGGTCGTGGGCTCAAATCCTGTCAGCTCGTACCAATGAGTTTTCAGAACTTATGTACCGTACCTATGTACGAAATATCATTTGACATTATTTACCAGTTGCTTTTCGGTGAAGGAAATCGGACTAATCCCAATAAGGCTTAGTATACCCTCTGGGTTGGAAGGTCGAATGGCAGTCGCTTTCGTAAAAATCTAGCACCTACGCCAAATCTTGGGACTAGTTGTCAAAGCGGGCCCTAGTCTCTCTGGCCGTGGCAAAAGCCGGGGTAACGAAAGAGCAGGAAGAAGAAGACAAAGTATTGTCGCTGACTGTGCTTTACTTCCCACGACCAACTTACACATCATCATCATCATCATCATATCAGCCGAAAGACGTCCACTGCTGAACATAGGCCTCCCCCAAAGATTGCCACAATGACCGGTCCTGCGCCACCCGCATCCTGCGACCTTCACCAGGTCATCGGTCCACCTTGTGGGGGGCCTACCCACGCTACGCCTTCCGGTACGTGGCCGCCACTCAAGAACCTTCCCGCCCCATCGGCCATCGGTTCTACGCGCAACTTACACATATCGAGACGATTCTAAGAAACCCAAACACAATGGGGGTTGGTTGTTTCACCACAAAGTTCCTATGGCTACCTTCCAGTTCCACCATCAGATCAGCTCTTTGTCATAATAATATTGCATTGTCATCAAATTTAGCAGCTCAATCTAAAATCGGGAAATGGTTCAAATTTAACTTGCAAGATTCGATCATAGACAACGGAACTGAAAACTAAGTTGAAACTAAATTCTAAAAGCTTGTAAAAAGAGAAAAGTAAATAATTTATCCTAAAGTTGACTAAGAAGCACCTGTCAAATGATTGAAGAGAAAAATGTGAGATAGATGTATCTGATGACAAGACTGCACTGCTTTCGATGATTGTCAAAACAGTTACTTAAAATAAGTATAGCTATTTTTCAATCAATATTCAACCATATTTGTACCATACAACGTCTATTTTTCCTTCTTGTTCAGATATATTTGCCTTATTGACTGCTTAGGTACCAGTGGTTTTTTAACAGCTGAGGTATCAATGATTTGTTGTATGTTAAGAAATTAATGAAAATCGACTGTTAAGATATTTGTGACTTGTTAAGCGCTCACAAGTAAATACTATCATGACAGTCAACAACTTTTTGAAAGTTTAAATGTTAACCTCTCTTTGGACACCTCGAGTGTATAGTGACTTCTGATGCTGACTGTACCACATAACAAAATTACTACAATCACTTACTATCAGCATGCTGGCACAACAGCCAGAAATCAGTCAATCAACTAAATAAATTGTGACTTGGTTGTTGGCTTGTCGCCATCCGTCTAACAGTGGCTTTTACTTTAATGGCTATGCTTAGTTAACAACGAAAGTTTTTCTTGAAACAAAGTTAAGTATATGCATGAACGAAAGGCAGATATTATTTGCCACTTACTCTTACTCATAGTTGGGCCTCAAAACTTGTAGCAATAACTTGCAAGTGTAAACTCAGCGTTACAGACGTAACTGTCAAAGTGACAGATAATGAGATGAGATAACAAAACAACAACAATAGTTGAGAGTTAAAGTTAACGTATTATTTTATTTTATTTATTTAATTAGGTACATTCATAAGTCTTATGGTGTTTATAAATAAAACGTTGCTGTACACGCAGTGATGTAGTATGAAATATTCGTAGATTACAGATAGGTCGTGTCGTGTTATCACTATCTAGTATAATTCTGATAAATTCAAGCTGTGATTATCTTATGAATTGTGATAACAAATTATACTGCTAACTCCCTTACGCAGAGTATATAGTTGTCCGATACGCCAAACGGCTGCAAAATTGTGACGCTAACGCTGTCAAAAGTAAGTTTTTTTTCTTGATCAAACTCAAATTCAACTTTTATACCTACATCTTTTCAACAAAGGTTACTCAGCGTAATTTTAATTTCACCAGTGCAAAGTCAGTTCATGTAGCTATTAATGTGTAAACTCGCTAATAAATTGTATCGCTCCTTTGTAGTTCCAGTTAATTATTTGCTAACATGTTTGTAGGTACTCTAGCTCAACTTAATTAAAGTTAATTTCGCCGAAAATAGCGATGGTCACCGACGGTAATACTATTTTAGCTGAGAGTTTAAAGAAACAGGTGAGTGTTTATAATCAACTTCTTAATAATGTTTACTATTACACAGCTACTTAGGTATATAAATCATAAGATAACTCTACAATGAACTTTGCCCATCATAAAACAAATTTACATAAACATTACACTTGTTTGCTAAAGAATTCATCACCATTGTTGTGATTTGAAGCCTATCAGAGAAACTTTTTCTCAATGTAAGCAAGGGTATTGAAATTTTTTTTTAAATTTGATATATTTATGAAAATAAATGTTTTCAAAAAGATAATACTAAAACAGTGATTTACTGTGGTGGTCTTATGAAATAAGCAAGGGAAAGCTAATATACCATAAGATACAAGTATGATTGGTTTCTTTGAAGGCATTACCAGTAAATGGGGAAATAATTACATTTATTGCCTGTTGAGCTAGTTCTGAGGAAACCACACAGCAATTGGCTATAATACTTAGGATTTAGAACCAGTATAAAACCCATAAAGGAAGCACTTAATGTTGTGTTCATATAATTTCAGGGTGTAGAATATGTATTTGGTATTGTGGGTATACCTGTAATAGAGACTTCTCTGGCATTCCAAGCAGCGGGACTAAAGTATATTGGAATGCGCAATGAGCAGGCGGCTGCCTATGCTGCGCAAGCCATTGGATACTTAACAGGTACAGGATTTTATTTAAATGTGAGATTCTATGATATTGATTTTATCTTTTGTAGTACTGAAAATTATCATAATTATGCATGATATTTGAAGATTACATTCAATGCTGTGTATATCTATCTTTGTTATCACTAGGCCCTAATCATATTGTTATTAAAACATTTTACCCCCCCTAATTAGTGTATAAAGTACTGTCAATTATCCAAACGACAGAGAAATTGAGTACTGTTATTAAGTAACTATTTGTACAACACTGATGCACAGGAAAGCCCGGAGTATGTCTGGCAGTATCAGGCCCTGGATTGCTGCACTGTGTGGGTGGCATGGCCAATGCTCAGGTGAATGCATGGCCATTGCTAGTGATTGCTGGCTCCTGCGCCGAAGACCATGAGGGCATCGGAGGATTCCAGGAGTGGCCACAGGTAATGAATAATAATACAATACTGAAGTTACATAAAATAATTGTGTCATAATTGTTTATTAAATTGCACCTATTCACATTCCAATGTGTTTCCTAACCAAAGCAAAACAAAGTTCTTCGTTTTAACTAGGTAACTAAGTTAGTTGACTATTTTTTATTCTTACTTAGCCTATTATTTTTTACAATTATATGAAAAATGATATAAATATGAGTGCTATTAAATAAATAATTTTGGGGATACCTATAGATTGCTACCACCCACAAGCTTGTTAAATATTCAATTTGATAATCAATATGAAATCATTTAAATCAGTACACTTAAACATTAATTAATCTTACCTAAGTAACAAGCAAGCTAGATTATAAAATACTTTATCTAAAGCTATACCTATTTTGTTTGGTGAGATTAGATATTATCTAATGGATTTGAGTGCAAATTTAGTCGTTTAAATAATAGACGATAGTTTTAGAATTTGTAGATATTGTTTTATTAGTGCACAATGACATAATAAGTGACATAACACCTCAGTTGGAGTATACCCTCTCTGTCAACAATGGAATCACTAATGTTTCTAATGATGTATCTATGTTAATGATGATACGAATTGATTAGTTAGGGAGACAAATAAAACACTTTGTGTATATTAGATTATAATATTTAATCAAACTTAACTTCAAAGAATTGGTAATACAAATATTATCGTATTACAACATGAATGTAGGATTAATATGGATTTGACAACGTAATAATAATAGCAAGAACGAAAGGGATGGTCTTATTAAACTTTTAACTAGTGGAAGTGAAAAGGAACGATAATCGTCCGTCCTTATCACTGTGCCACTATTTTTTGTGTGGCACTTAGCATCTACGTGCCAGACAAATGCGTTGAATACGTCACTTACGTCTGGTGGGAGTGAAATTAAATGTTTTCAATGTGAAAGTGGACACAAACAACTTATCCCAAGGCTTATTTTGAACAATTTCATCTGTGTTTATCTTCTAGATACGGTGCGATGCGAAGTACTAGGCTGTAAAAGTAGAAACGAGCGAAAAATTGCTGACATAACCTTTCGCAGGTAAATATAGTGTTTTTCAGTCTAATTCTAAATGAAACTGTTAGCAAACCATTTTAAAATGTAAACTGATAAAAATACTAGTTATTAGAAAGCATTTTGGCCATAATTAACTCGGAAAAGGTAAATAATTCAGTGACTTTGTTATTGTTCGAAGGATGCCAGGGCAAGGAGGGTATAATTACCCAAAATTTTGGGGTAATTTCAGTATGATAGTTGCCCACGTTCGTAAAATTATTATAATGTATAAATGGTGGTTTGGCCCGATGGTGCACTTGCAAATGTTTTCTTTCCTCATCATCATCATCATCACATCAGCCGAAAGACGTCCACTGCTGAACATAGGCCTCCCCCAAAGATTGCCACAATGACCGGTCCTGCGCCACCCGCATCCAGCGGACTCCCGCGACCTTCACCAGGTCATCGGTCCACCTTGTGGGGGGCCTACCCACGCTACGTCTTCCGGTACGTGGCCGCCACTCAAGAACCTTCTCGCCCCAACGGCCATCGGTTCTACGCGCAATGTGCCCCGCCCACTGCCACTTCAGTTTAGCGATTCGGAGAGCTATTTCGGTTACTTTGGTTCTGCTGCGGATGGTCTCATTTTTAATCCGATCACGCAGAGAGACTCCTAGCATAGCCCTCTCCATTGCCCTTTGGGTGACTTTGAGCCTTCTTATGAGGCCCATTGTAAGCGGCCACGTTTCAGTACCGTATGTCATCACTGGCAACACACACTGATTAAAGACTTTCGTCTTCAAACACTGCGGAATATTGGACGAAAATATGTGTCGTAGCTTCCCGAACGCTGCCCAACCGAGTCGGATTCGACGATTGACCTCTTTCTCGAAGTTGGACCTACCTAACTGGATAGTTTGTCCTAGGTATATATATTCGTCTACAACTTCGAGTGTAAAGTCTCCGATTATTACGGGAGTTGGTGCTACATGGGAATTTGACATGATTTTCGTCTTATCCATGTTCATCCTAAGACCAACTCGCTCGGAGGCTTTACTGAGGTCAACGAGCATAGTACCCAAGTCCTCCAAGGTCTCAGCCAAGACTACTATATCGTCAGCGAATCGAAGGTGAGTGAGGTACTCGCCGTTTATGTTGATACCCAGCCTTCTCCAGTCCAGAGTCTTAAAGACATCCTCCAGTGCAGCGGTAAACAGCTTAGGGGAGATGACATCTCCCTGCCTAACTCCCCGCTGCAGCAGAATAGGCTTCGAGCTCTGGTCTTGGAGTCGGACTGACATTGTGGCGCTCTCGTACAAACACTTCAACACCTCGATATAGCGGTAGTCGACTTGGCACCGTTGGAGAGACTGTAGTACTGCCCATGTTTCGATCGAATCGAAGGCTTTCTCGTAGTCCACAAACGCTAAACAGAGGGGCAGGTTATATTCTTCGGTCTTCTGTATAACCTGGCGAAGCGTATGGATGTGGTCTACGGTACTAAAGCCTCTTCGGAAACCGGCTTGTTCGGGAGGCTGGAAGTCATCAAGCCTGCGTGCAAGACGATTCGTAATGACTCTTGAAAACAGCTTATAGACATGGCTCAGAAGTGAGATGGGTCGGTAGTTCTTCAATAAAGCGTTGTCACCTTTTTTGAAGAACAGTACCACCACACCTCTGTTCCATGCCTTTGGCGTTCTCCCTTCCAGTAAGACGGAATTGAACAATTTCTGAAGGGCCGTAAGGATCGGTTTACCACCCACCTTCAGAAGCTCAGCTGTAATTCCGTCCTCCCCAGGCGCCTTGCTATTTTTGAGCTGTTCAAGAGCCATTCTAATCTCGCACAGGCTGATGTCCGGGATGTCTTCTGTATAGTGTCGGGTCAGTCTAGCTCTGAGGTCTTCCGCTAGATCAACTTCGGGTCTGCTAGTTGACGTGTACAGCTGTCCATAAAAACCCTCTATCTCACTCAGCAGCTCAGATCTGGATGTGACGATTCTACCATCCTCAGTCTTTAATTTGGCGAGCTGGCTTTGCCCAACAGACAGATTCCTTGCAAAAACTTTAGAGCCCTTGTTCCGCTCGATGGCTTCTTCTATACACTTGGTACGGAATTGGCGCATATCGCGTTTGAGGGACTTAGAGATCTGTCTGTTGAGCTGCCGGTATAAAGTCGCATCAACTGAGGATTGTAGAACCAGTTCACTCCTTTTTTCCATTAGCTTCTGAGTGGAGTCTGAGAGCTTTCTGGTCTTATTTGTCCGCTGGGTCTTAAAAAACTTAGACCCAGCGCTATGGACAGCTTCCACAAACCCGTCGTTGAATACGTCCACATCATCGCCTAGGCAATCGAAACGGTTTTGGAGTTCCAACTGAAAGCTCTCGGGGTTTTGGAGATGGAGTGCAGGACGGAGCGTAGACTTCATCAGTCGCGAGCGTTCTAGCTTAGGACATATATTCAACGTGCCTCTTACCAGGCGGTGATCGCTACCGGTTTTAACCGTACCGATCACAGAAACATCGTTGAATATATGTCTCTTCGTCGACATGATGAAGTCGATCTCGTTTTTAGTTGCACCGTCGGGACTCATCCAAGTCCATTTTCTGTGCTCGCGTTTCTTAAAGAAGGAGTTCATCATGTAGAGTCCCTCCTTCTCCAAGAAACCAGCCAGCAGATGGCCCCGGTGGTTCCGACGTCCAACCCCAAATTGCCCCACCCTCAGTTCGTCACCATCTCTCTTGCCCAGTTTCGCGTTGAAGTCCCCCATAACAACGGTGAAGTAGGTTCTGGAGCTATGCATGGCTTCTGAGATATCATCATACATAGCCTCCACCTCGTCGTCGGAGTGTGTCGAAGTCGGCGCGTACACCTGTATGACCTTCAGCGAGTATCTCTCAGATACTCTGAGTATAAGGTACGCCACCCTAGCCGACACACTCTCGATCTTCACCACGTTGTTTACGAGGGACTTGTGGACGATGAACCCGACACCTCCCTGGGACTGTTGGTCGCCCTCCCGGAAATAGAGCAAGTTGCCGGACTTTAGGATTATCGTGTCCTCGCCCTCTCTTCGGACTTCTGACAATCCCACAATGTCCCAACGCAACTTGCTCAATCCTTCCTCCAGTTCCACTAACTTTTCGTCGGTCCGCAGTGTACGTGTGTTGTATGTTGCCAGGGCCAGAGGTCGTCGGTGGTGGTAGCCGGATCTTCGCCGGAGATTCTTAGCACCCCTGACCCCGCTAGCACCCTGGCCGCTACCATAACCCGGGCACCGGGGGTCGCCGGCCCCTCGGGGCCGCGGCCTTGGGTGTATCCTCATCATGGGGGGTAATTGCCATAATCGCCACGCTTGGCATGCGGGTTGGCGATCGCAGTGTCTCCACCGCACTTTAGGGATGCTGCTGCCCATCCCCCGGTGGTCTTGGTCGTAGTTTTCAGACATACCCGGGTCAAGTGTATGATCAGTAACACTTCAGTCCCTTAGTCGACTCCTACGACACCCACGGGAAGAGTTGGGGTGGTGACAAATGTATTCTTACTGCCGTCACCACACGTTTTCTTTCCATAGAATTCTAATTATTTATGAGTAAATTAAATGTTATTAGTATATACGTTGTCGTTTTATTTTACCTTATCCTATTTAAATTATCCGAATAAGTTTGCCCAAACTAGTTTGGGTAATCGAGGGTTTATGTACTATGTTGTTTGTGGTAAGTAGGTACATGTAATTTTTCATTCTTCTAATGAAATCGATGATGATATATATATATTTTTTAATTTAATGTCGATAAGTTACTAAATATATCATTATTGACGAGTTGAAATTGAGAGTCGGGGATGGTAGAAGATAGTGTATACCTAAAAGTTAAAAAAATGTATTGTTTTTAAGTAAATAATCCATCTTTGCTAGTCAATATGAGCTGTCCGCAAACCGTTTACACCATTCGTCAGTAGAATCCAAAAAAATGTAAACAATCCTAATAACTTGCATTATTCCATAATAAAACACTTTTAAAACACAATCGTAGTTTTATTCCGAACTTGAAAGAGTTCACATACATTTTTAGTAAAAAATATTGATATTTATAGTGGTAACCTAAAATTATATCTGCGAACGTATTTCACGATATGTTTCAAACACGTCAGATGCTATGGAATGTCAGCCATATTTGCTTACATTCTTTTTTTGGATTCTACTGTCGGTTGGTATACGTTAAAATGCAATCTAATTGATATTCGGCAAAGATGTATATTTTGCTTGAAAAACGCCACGTATCTATGACAGTTTAAAATACTATTTCGTAAATTAAATTAAATAAGGTACACTAAGAAACTAAAACTCCACTTAAATAAACATATTTGATATTACATTTTAATATTGTTTCATATAATAGGGTAAATGATGGGGTAATTTTTCTCGCATGGCAACAACGCTCACTATATATCCATCCCTCTTAGTGGCACACTCGGCGCGGCCCCTCGTATTACAATTAATCAGAGGAGGCGTGTCACAAATAGGTCAAATTCTCAGTTTTACTTAAGTAGATTTGTCATTTGTTACGCAATAATATGGTACTTACTTCTTCCTTTATTGTTACGAAATAGAGTCAAAAATTTGTGTATCTATATTAGATTAATGGTATGTATTTTTCTTATAAGTAGATTCTAGACTGCTAGTACATTTTAAACCGCAGAGTCGCTACAGACCACACTTTTGAACTGCAATGCAGTAGGTATTCATTCATATACCGATTATACCGGGTACTGCTAGTTACGCGACATTCAGAAAAGTTAAATTTAGTTGAGTTCATTAGATTCATTGGATTGTCATTAACACATCTTTTTTGTTTGGCGTTAATAAAAATAATTTGTTGTCCGTAAATAATAACTATTAAAATGTATACACATTATTTTAAACGAAACGAGACTTACCTATTTTATCAAAGTAATTCTGCGAACTAAGTTCCGTTTTGTTTAAAATAATGTGTTAAAACCGTTAAAGTTTAAATCAGTATGTTATTAGTTATTACATAAAATTACATTACATTCCATTGTGAGTATTGAAAATGTTTATGTTTAACTGACCGTTAAACTTTTTCAAATCACATATTTATGCTACTGGGTGCGTAGCCAAGATGCCAATCGCTAACGCTCGGTCGTGAACGAAACGCAATTGTCTTTGTCGCATGAATAATAAAAGAGTGACAGAGAGAGAAAACTACGATACGCTACTGAGCGTAAGGCTGCGGTCATTTCGACCCGCCGCCCGCGGCTGACAGCGGCCCGTCGCCCGAGGTGTCCGAATGGTGTTTTCGGGAAAGATCGGAAGTGGTCGTTTGCCGCGTGTGGCGTCTCCTGGCTGGTTAGCGTTGAAATTTTCCGGATTAAATCCCGTTTCTTTCCAAATAGCTCGTTTTTTTCCTGATTTTTTCGAAAATAAACAATGAAATTTTCCACTTCAATTTTCAACTCTAAACCAATGTAAATTAGGTCTAATTTTCACTTATACCAGGAGAACGCGATGTCACTGTGGAAAAGTCAATTCAAACAGCGGCCCTACCGCGAAAAAGGAAATTCGTAAATTTCGAGGATTTGTCTCTCTCATTTGAATGACGCCTTCGTTTGAGTGACAGAGAAAAATCTTCGAAAATTCCGAATTTCGATTTTCGCGGTAGTAGGCCAGATGGCAAAGAGTCACAGTGACAGCGAAATTGATTGTTTCTGTAAAAACCCGAAAAAAACGAAGTTTTCATACATTCCCGAAAAAAAAATTTTGTTTTTTTCCGACATTTTCAACGCTGCTCCTGGTGCGTATATGCGACCACAGCCTTAGCTATTGGCATTTTGGCTACTAGTATTCATCCAATAGTCAATGAATGTTCATCGTTTCAGCTAGAGTCGTCCCGCCTGACCTGCAAGTATGTAGCGCGGCCGCCGTCGGCGCGCCTCATCCCGCTGCACGTGGAGAAGGCCGTGCGGCTCGCGTCCGCCGGCCGGCCCGGCGTCGCGTACCTCGACATGCCCGGCACCCTACTGTTGGTGAGTGCTAGTGTCTACTCATGTTCGCAGCAGCTAGAGTCCCGCCTGACCTGCAAGTATGTAGCGCCTCATCCCGCTGCACGTGGAGAAGGCCGTGCGGCTCGCGTCCGCCGGCCGGCCCGGCGTCGCGTACCTCGACATGCCCGGCACCCTACTGTTGGTGAGTGCTAGTGTCTACTCATGTTCGCAGCAGCTAGAGTCCCGCCTGACCTGCAAGTATGTAGCGCCTCATCCCGCTGCACGTGGAGAAGGCCGTGCGGCTCGCGTCCGCCGGCCGGCCCGGCGTCGCGTACCTCGACATGCCCGGCACCCTACTGTTGGTGAGTGCTAGTGTCTACTCATGTTCGCAGCAGCTAGAGTCCCGCCTGACCTGCAAGTATGTAGCGCCTCATCCCGCTGCACGTGGAGAAGGCCGTGCGGCTCGCGTCCGCCGGCCGGCCCGGCGTCGCGTACCTCGACATGCCCGGCACCCTACTGTTGGTGAGTGCTAGTGTCTACTCATGTTCGCAGCAGCTAGAGTCCCGCCTGACCTGCAAGTATGTAGCGCCTCATCCCGCTGCACGTGGAGAAGGCCGTGCGGCTCGCGTCCGCCGGCCGGCCCGGCGTCGCGTACCTCGACATGCCCGGCACCCTACTGTTGGTGAGTGCTAGTGTCTACTCATGTTCGCAGCAGCTAGAGTCCCGCCTGACCTGCAAGTATGTAGCGCCTCATCCCGCTGCACGTGGAGAAGGCCGTGCGGCTCGCGTCCGCCGGCCGGCCCGGCGTCGCGTACCTCGACATGCCCGGCACCCTACTGTTGGTGAGTGCTAGTGTCTACTCATGTTCGCAGCAGCTAGAGTCCCGCCTGACCTGCAAGTATGTAGCGCCTCATCCCGCTGCACGTGGAGAAGGCCGTGCGGCTCGCGTCCGCCGGCCGGCCCGGCGTCGCGTACCTCGACATGCCCGGCACCCTACTGTTGGTGAGTGCTAGTGTCTACTCATGTTCGCAGCTAGAGTCCCGCCTGACCTGCAAGTATGTAGCACCTCATCCCGCTGCACGTGGAGAAGGCCGTGCGGCTCGCGTCCGCCGGCCGGCCCGGCGTCGCGTACCTCGACATGCCCGGCACCCTACTGTTGGTGAGTGCTAGTGTCTACTCATGTTCGCAGCAGCTAGAGTCCCGCCTGACCTGCAAGTATGTAGCGCCTCATCCCGCTGCACGTGGAGAAGGCCGTGCGGCTCGCGTCCGCCGGCCGGCCCGGCGTCGCGTACCTCGACATGCCCGGCACCCTACTGTTGGTGAGTGCTAGTGTCTACTCATGTTCGCAGCAGCTAGAGTCCCGCCTGACCTGCAAGTATGTAGCGCCTCATCCCGCTGCACGTGGAGAAGGCCGTGCGGCTCGCGTCCGCCGGCCGGCCCGGCGTCGCGTACCTCGACATGCCCGGCACCCTACTGTTGGTGAGTGCTAGTGTCTACTCATGTTCGCAGCTAGAGTCCCGCCTGACCTGCAAGTATGTAGCACCTCATCCCGCTGCACGTGGAGAAGGCCGTGCGGCTCGCGTCCGCCGGCCGGCCCGGCGTCGCGTACCTCGACATGCCCGGCACCCTACTGTTGGTGAGTGCTAGTGTCTACTCATGTTCGCAGCTAGAGTCCCGCCTGACCTGCAAGTATGTAGCACCTCATCCCGCTGCACGTGGAGAAGGCCGTGCGGCTCGCGTCCGCCGGCCGGCCCGGCGTCGCGTACCTCGACATGCCCGGCACCCTACTGTTGGTGAGTGCTAGTGTCTACTCATGTTCGCAGCTAGAGTCCCGCCTGACCTGCAAGTATGTAGCACCTCATCCCGCTGCACGTGGAGAAGGCCGTGCGGCTCGCGTCCGCCGGCCGGCCCGGCGTCGCGTACCTCGACATGCCCGGCACCCTACTGTTGGTGAGTGCTAGTGTCTACTCATGTTCGCAGCTAGAGTCCCGCCTGACCTGCAAGTATGTAGCGCGGCCGCCGTCGGCGCGCCTCATCCCGCTGCACGTGGAGAAGGCCGTGCGGCTCGCGTCCGCCGGCCGGCCCGGCGTCGCGTACCTCGACATGCCCGGCACCCTACTGTTGGTGAGTGCTTAGTACCTCTACAATGTGCGCATCAGCGGCCCTACCGCGAACCACGAAATCCGCAAATTTCAATTGTGTGGACGGTAGCCTAATAAATTTCAATTGTGTGGACGGTAACCTAATAGATGTCTACAGTCGTTGGTTGCCTAGACGTGACCGGTACCTTATGGTAAATGCTCATTCAAACAAGATAGTTAAGTACCTACTGTAAGGTAGGATGTTCCAAATAAAATAAATAAAAAAAAAAATCTTTATTTCAGACTATGGTTGCGATCCATATTTTGTTAGTGATATCTTAAAACTTATAATTATGTTAGTAATACAATCCGAAGTTTTTATTTATCTCTTACTTCGCTTTTCTTCTTGGTTCTAGACCTATACAGAACCTTTATACGAAAAATCAGGAAAATCGGACAATATTTAGAGGTCGCACACTTTTGCAACTTTTGTATGCAGAAGCGAATATTAAAAATAAGTTCAAACAAAAGTTGCAAAAGTGTACGACCACTAAATGTTGTCCAATTCCCTGATTTTTGGTAAAGGGGCGTTAAGGATAAGTTAGACCCGGAAGCCGAACAAAGTCAACAAAAAAAATGTTTTTATTTTATTTTCCCATACAAATGTGATACAAAATAGGCTAAAAGGATCGAATATTTGTTAATACAGTACGCCAAAAGTACCAACACTTTAGTTACTTACTTCTTAGGTTTTCGTGTACAGTCAAAGGCAAAATAAGGGGTACACAAAAATGTTCAAAAATATGTCCCAGTGCACTCTAATTCTGTGTAATAAGAACGTCGTAACATATTTATGAGCGGATTATTTCGATACTTATTTTTGCACTTGACTGTACGGTCGGTACGTTTATTCGTATTTGCCTCAGTATTCATAATTCAATTTCAGAATTTAGTTACACTAAAACGTTCCAAAATATCCTAGAAGCTATAAGACTTCACTGAAAAAAATGCTAAGTTGGATTTATCAGATCTTGTGTAATTCTAACCGGAAATTAAGGTTGATTGGGTCCTATTACAATTTTTATTTTTATTTTACTAAACTTTTTATGTTGGCATTCTACTAAATTAATTTGGTTGATTACACCAGTTTTTTTGTTGATTTCACCAGTTGTTTGGTATAATGTACAATGTTCTTTGTTGATTTAACCAGAACTCTGGTATCGACTTCAACCTTTTTAATTTTGTTAATTTGATAGCAAGGATTTGTTACATATATCAAAGTTTCCTCGTAATATAGCCAACCTAAGTCACTTGGGTAAATATTTCTTTCAGTGTTGAACTGGCACAATAATAATTAATAATTATTTTCAGAGCGAAGTCGAAGAAGAAAAAGTACCCGAACTCTACAGCGCAGAAACCGTAAAACTAGCACACCCCGACCCAGCGTTAGTAGCTCGCGCGGCCGAGTTACTCGCCGCAGCCGAGAGGCCCCTGATCATCGTGGGTAAAGGTGCCGCTTACGCCCGTGCTGAGAATGCGCTACGGAAGCTAGTAGCTGACACTGGGTTGCCTTTCCTGCCTACTCCAATGGGTAAGTCACTTTAGTTAGCTACTCACCAACACGAAGACGCATTATAAAATTAATACCAAAACTTTATAATGTGCTTCCTGAACTGGTAACAACACTGGCTTGTCCTTTCCACTCTTAAGAGTAAGTTACTATCTGTTTAGGGAAGGGCTTATTTCCACTTTGTCAATGGAGAGTGTTTCTCTTGTGGAAACATATAATACGAGTATAAAATATAGGCCTTGTTGACAGAGTGGAAATAAGCCCTTTTCAAAATACACTCCTCGTATAAAACAACCCTGGCAAGCGTTGACGTCACAATCAACACATTATGTAAATATTTAAAATAGTCCAACTAATCTTGTTTCGCCATACAAACTTTGGAGCCCCATTTCAACCCCTTAGGGGTGAATTTTGAAAAACCTTGCCTTAAATTGAAATTACTTTCCTTAGGTTTGTATTCTAAATTTAGTATAGGACGCTAAATGAAATTTCTTACTCCAAAACAAAACTTTTTTACATACAAACTTTCAACCCCGTTTTTACCCCCTTAGGATTAAAATTTTTCAACACCCCTTCTTATTCCTTGCCTTCGTTAAATGCCTTAACGTATTGTGAAAATTTCAGGATCTTACGTTCAGTAGTTTCGGCTCTGCGTTGACATGTCAGTCAGTCAGGACTTTATATTCTTCGTATAGATATGATGCATTGAAACTGCAAAGAACATAATATTCTAGCTTGTTTTAGGTCTTTCTTTTATTTGATTTGTGAGCTTATATTTTTCTCATTGTAAACAAGGTTATGATAGTTTCTGCGTGCAATGAATCAGATTTTGACGTTCATAACCTAAATCTCAGGTAAAGGCGTGGTCCCGGACACGTCCGCACAGTGCGTGTCGACAGCGCGCACGCAAGCGCTGCTTCAAGCTGACGTCATCCTACTGCTCGGCGCGCGGCTCAACTGGATGCTGCACTTCGGACAGGCGCCGAGGTTCCACCACAACGTCAAATTCATTCAGGTATCGCACATTATTTCATTGTCAGGAAGTACCATCGCTCACACTGTAACTATACATTGGTACTACTGGCCTTTGCGTCTATTTCAGACGATTTCAGGTGTAAATGCCCTGAAGACATCGCTTTTGGTGGCTAAATAGACCTATGCGAGAGCGGCAAACTTTGCCACAAGACTGACAGGGGAAGTTCGTGTTTGATGTGCCCCCAAGGTGCCTTTTTTCCCTTCTGTCAGCTAAGGTTGCGAACCAGGACCCATCGCAATACATCCCACCGTCCTCAATGCTTTTTCGCCACTCCAATCGATTCCCCGCAAGCGTCTCCCAATTACGATGGTCAATTTTAAAGGCCGTCATGTCCCTCTTGGCACAATCTTTGAAGCGAAGCAATGGCCTCCCAACATCCCTTCTCGCATTCGCTACTGCACCTAGTAGGACACGTCGTGGAAGTCGAGAGGGTTCCATCCTGTGCACATGCCCTAGCCAACGTAATCTTCTCTGCTTGAGAAGCGCGGTCAGACTGGGCAGCTGTGCAATTTCAAGAACCCTCTGGTTTGTCACCCTATCTTGCCATGTTATTCTCAGGATCTTACGCAGGCATCGCATGTAAAAGGAATTGATGCGACGCTCAACTTTGGCATACGTAGTCCAAGTCTCAGCTCCGTACAGGAGCACACTCAATACAGAAGCCTGAAAAACCAGCATCTTGGCCTTAGTATTCAGGAG
>JALPQI010003587.1:0-94581 GCA_025490895.1 Thaumatotibia leucotreta | reverse complement strand
TGTCAAATGTCATTATGGACATAATAATTATGTCAAATGGAATGGTTTTCACGGCAGACCGGCGTCAAGGTACCCAACAAGTATCGTGACATAAAGCTGAGTGAAAACCTTTTCAGCGATTATTTAAAAATAATTTAAATTGTATGTTTTAGTTTGTCCTTGTGTTTGTATTTTAAGCGCACTGAATAAATTATTTTCCTTTCTTCTTTCTTTATTTCCTATATAATATTCTATCTAAGTAATTTTTCAATAGTCGAACTAGTGATATGGAGTACAATTTAATGGTACTCCTACTACCAGAAAGTATACTGGTGCAATTTCACGTACGTAATGTTAACATTTCATTGCAAGTTTGAGAATACTCACCAATAAGATTTTAAAGAAATAGTGTATTTTTTCAGCAGACCATGTCTATCTATATATGTCAAAGAACGAAACGATACGGCGATATAAAAAAAACGTACACTTTATTTTTTAAACTGTTTATTTGACTGTGATTCTAAGAAAACCTAGGTAAATAAATTTGCCTATTTTGGAAAAAAGTTTTTGGATTTCTTCTAATGAAAAAGCCAAATCAGGTCCTTTCTTAGGTACCCTATTCAATAAACTTACTTATAAATAAACTTAACAGTTAGTATAGATCGGATATATTTGAAACATCGTACCATCCCTAGCTTGCTTTGCCCACGATGTACTGTCCAACATTTTAAAACACATTAGCCGTTGATTATGATATGCGTCTGTTTATTTGTAAATATTTAGTCTGTCTGTGCATATGAAGTTATATTAAAAAAAAACCGGCCAAGTGCTAGTCGAACTCGCGCGCGAAGGGTTCCGTACCATTATCAATTTATTATTAAAAATACAGTTAAATCAACCTACCTCAAAAACTATAGGAGATAATTTAATCAAACCAAAAATCGTTGATAGAGTTTATTAATGTGCATAACATATATTTTTTTTAGAATTTTATATCGCTTAGTTTAAAAAATAGAGGAGGGGGGACACATTTTCAGACTTTGAGAGTTGATATCTCGAAAACGGTTTGCTCAAATCAAAATTAGATTTATAAATCTTCATATCATTTTCAAAGACCTTTCTATTAATACCCCACACGCTTATATACAACTAAAAAAAAAATTCTATCCCTCAGTTACATGTATGGAGGGCCCCCACCCCAATGGTTTTTTTTACAATTTAGTATCATAATCCTGTAGCGGTTCATACAACACATATCCTTACCAAATTTCGTTGCTGTAGCATTTATAGTTTCCGAGTAAATAAGCTGTGACAGACGGACAGACGGACATGATGAATCTATAAGGGTTCCGTTTTTGCCATTTTGGCTACGGAACCCTAAAAACCAGAAGTATAATCGTGACTCACATCTTGTCAAAAAATAATCAGTACCTACTAGACAGATACATAAATACACGGTGTTACAAAAATGATAATCCAAGGTAACAAAATATGAATCTATTAACGATTTCGAACAACTTTTGCAATGGGACCAAATATGAAAACTCAAAAAAAAACGACACTTCGATTGTTGTTCCATAGAAATGAGCTAAGATAGCTTGACAAAAATGTACGGAAAAGAAAGAAATCATGTTTGGCCCCATAGTAATAGTTATTCAAAATCGTTAATAGATTCATGTTTTATTATATTATTATCTCGTATCACATTTTTGTAACATCCTATACACTTCCATTACTGTGTAGATACGTTCACATTATAATTATACCATTTTTTGTTTTTAATCAGCATTTATTATAAAGTATTCTTGCTGCATAATTTCGATGAAATTTATATATCCATTCAGACTAGATATCCCAATATACGAACTTTTTAAAGTGGATAAAGTTCTTATTGTTGTCCAGAGCCCGTATAAATGGAAGTGCTTGAGGAGATATGGGACATCGTTAAAGTATGCTTTTAGGAGTGTCATTCTTCGCTAACCGAGAAAATAAGACTGTCGAACTGGTATAAGAGCGAACTCTGCATTCGCAACACTTTTACCGATTTCTGGGTCATATTATGCTAGTTTAAGAACTAGTGTTCAAGCTCTGATATATCGTGAGAATAAGATGGCAGTTGTCAATGGCACGAGGTTCGCGAGTCGAGTACCAATCCCGCACTGGCTGTATTCCAACGGATAAGAGTCAAGTTGACCGCCGACATAGTTGGCGAACATACGAAGCGAAATGTCACCAAGCATTGTTTTTGAACAATTTTTTGTCAAATATATTTTTACCATTGTCATCATCATATCTGCCGAAAAGCTGCTGAACATAGGCCTCCTCCAAAGTTTGCTACAATTACCGGTCCTGCGCCACTCGTTTCCAGCAGACTCCTGCGAACTTCACTAGGTCATCAACCCACCTTGTTGGGGGCCTACCCACGCTGCCCCTTCCGGTACGTGGCCGCCACTCGAAAACATTTCCGCCAACGTTAATATTTTTATATCTTCAAGTTAAAGAAATACAAAACTACCTACAATATAAAATTATTAATTTTAGACATAATAATTGCGTAAATAGTTTAATAGTACATTACTACCGAGGCCGGGAAGTGACTGGTTGCCGGCCGAATATATGTAGACGGATAGTATTCGGACGGCAACATGTCACTTCATGGCCGAGGTATGTATAATGCTTTTCTCAAACATGCAATGAAATGAAACAAAAAAATGTATCTTCTTTCTAAGAAATTATAAGTCAACTACGTAACTAAGTCTTTGAAACACAACTAAAGTCAAATACGACACCGACACCACATTTTTTTTTTAAGATTGACCTGTTTGAAAGTTGCAAATTTTTACTTTTAAAAAGCGGTATTAGACGACGCGGTCGGTTGGGTCCAATTAATCGCATGCGATGATCAGGGCCGACGGATCGCGCCGTATAATACTGCTTTTTAAATATTATTTTGAGCAGTTATTGTACATTTATTTTAAATTATATAATTTAAATACCTAATTATAACTGCAAAAATTTGCCAATATTTTTTTTTATACTAATGTTACTTACAGATAATTATTGGCTAAAAGCCAAGATGCCAGGTCACCACCCTATGTCAAATGAAAATTAAAAAAGAGGCACTTGCCGGCCTAGGCCGGCAACGAGGTACTTCCCGGCCACTTTTTAGGCACGTAACTACAACATTTCATTGCATGTTTGAGAAAACGTATATTATCGACATTAATTCATTAAACATTCGCTCGATTTTACGGCCCGGCCACGACATTGGTCTAGGGCGACCAGCGGCGAGCGAATCCATGAGTTGGAGCGGAATGCCGATATGGGTACGAGAGGGAGCACCATACGTTTTCCGCTAGCCGGTCGCCTTAGACCGATGTCGTGGCCGCGGCGTTAATCAAATTTTCATATTTCTTTCAGAGTGTAGTAGTCAAACTAAATTTTAATAAATAGGCGTGAAATTCAAGATTTATTTTCAGCGACTATATTTATTTATTGTCCTTTTATCTTTCCATCATATTGTGGTGCCTGCTGAGATTTATTAAATATTTTTATGAAAAAGGTCGGTATTAAAATTTTCTTCGGGCTAGGTGTTGAAATAATTCACATTTTATATACCTATTGCTTGCTCAAAATTAGTTGCTCAAATTACATGATCAATTGTTCATTTACGCTTGAAATACTAGTAAGTTTCCTATGTTATACCTACTCAAGAATATGCACAATCTACAAGACATTAGTGTTAAATAGTATAAAGTATTTTCTTATATTACCGCGATAGTTATTTATGAATTAAAACTGTTTAAACGGATTATATTGTTTAATATATTAATCAATTTAACTACATCTACGGGTGACCAGAAGGTATACCACGGGTGAGTCACCTTCGGTATGTAGTTAAAATAATTAATGTACGCGATATAATTCGTTTAAATAGTTTTATATTTTGATAATATAATTTCTTTGACAATCAAGCGTTGGTTCACCCAATTAGCGCTAGTAATTCGGTACAAACTTTGAGAAATGCTCAAATTACATTAACATTACGAAACTCGAGTCTTATTTCAAGGGAATGCGTTACCCTTGTCAACCTAGTACCTAATACTCACCTTATTTAATACGGTTGGGTGTAGGCTTGGAATACTTTAGTGTACAAAGTAGTACCACATAGTGAAACAGACCGAACATTGAAATAGTGTGACTACACACTTAAATGCCATGTATAAATCTAATGCGGGTGATACATTAAACCATCCACGGGATTAATTAGTGTAATCATGGATTACGAGGTTTTTTTTAACCGACTTCAAAAAGGAGGAGGTTTACAATTCGTCGAAATCTTTTTTTTTTTTTTATGTATGTTCCCCGATTACTCGAAGACGCGTGGACCGATTTGAAAAATTCTTTTTTTGTTTGAAAGGGTATACCTTCTAGTTGGTCCCATTGTCACCGAACCCAGATCTGATGATGGGATCCTGGAGAAATCGAGGGAACTCTTCAAATGTTGTAGGCACACATGACATTTTTCATTTATTTTCGAAGACTAATCAAGTATTTGCGTCTAGTCATGAACGTTTTAAGTTGGTGATCTGATGATGGAAGGTACAACTCCTTAGCAATTAGGAGTTGGGGGATAATTCGTTAAGTATAACATATTTCGTGTATTTTGGAGCCTATTTGAGTATTTGCCTTTAGGTGGTCATCCTTTCATGTTGGTGAGCTGATGATGAAAGGTACAACTCCTTAGAGATTAGGAGTTGGGAGACAATTCCTTAAATATAACATATTTCATGTATTTTGGAAGCTATTCGAGTATTTGCGTTTAGGTGGTCATCCTTTCATGTCGGTGAGCTGATGATGGAAGATACAACTCCTTAGAAATTAGGAGTTGGGGGATAATTCTTTAAATATAACACAGTTCATGTATTTTGGAAGCTATTTGAGTATTTGCCTTTAGGTGGTCATAGTCTCATGTTGGTGAGCTGATGACGAAAGGTATAACTCCTTAACGATTAGGAGTTGGAGGATAATTCTTTGAATATAACAACTGTCATACATTTTCGAGATATATTTAAGTGTTTGCTTAGTAGTTATGACATGTTGGTTAGCGGTAAGTGATTCTTTAAATAATATAGGCATGCTAAGGCTGTTACCTATAATCTTTGAAATTATTCATACTTGCTGATGATACAATGTATATCTCTTTGATAATGGGATAATTCTTTGAATATTTAAGGTATCCAGTTCAGGTTTTCTGGCCTATTACAGTGCAGTACATTCTAATTATAAGTATTTAGAGCATACTAAATAACGATTTTACACTACTAAAAAGCAAAAAATAAAATATTTTAAAATAAAAATAAAACCGCCTTCAAAAATTTGCCCAAACTAAAAAGTCAAAAATAATTTTAGTTTCTTCTTCTTAGGATTTCCTACCCAAACCTTTAAACCTTTTACCCTATTAATTGAAATAAAATGTTATGGCTGTAGGTATCCTACAGATTTCTTAGAAGTCGGTGCCAAGCCAAATATGTTCTCTTCGCGAGTATATCTTCTCTTCGCGACTGTATTTGATAGAGGCTAGAGCTTTGTAACTTACTGTCACTCCGGTTATGCTTTCATCAAAATAACTGAAGTAGACCATTCTGTTGATAAAAACATAATCGGAGTGACAGTAAGTTACAAAGCTCTATCTAATATATACCTGAATGAACGTATTTGGCTTGGCACCGACTTCTAAGAAATCTGTAGGATACCTAGCCATAACATTTTATTTCAATTAATAGGGTAAAAGGTTTAAAGGTTTGGGTAGGAAATCCTAAGAAGAAGAAACTAAAATTATTTTTGACTTTTTAGTTTGGGCAAATTTTTGAAGGCGGTTTTATTTTTATTTTAAAATATTTTATTTAAAGTTATACTTATGTGACCACACAAATTTTATTTAAATATTTTCTAAGCAGTAATGTTGGTACTAACATTTGTTAATATTGATATGGCAGTTATGTCAAATTTGCTCTCAACGAGCGTTCAACTTGTTCAACTTACATTGCGCGCCGAAATTATTTTGTAAGCATAATTTTGTTGCTCCATCTTTAAGTAAAAGTTATCTAAATGTAATTGTTTAAATTATTATGCCCTAAAGTAACCCCCGTCAAGAGCTTCGCCCGTATTAGATTCACACCCTGGATATTAATAATGGATTATGTCGACTGTGCACATTATATCTGTACATTCCGTTGCAATATTTTTTAGTGTCTGCGTTACTTTCTTACGTAATCATCACTCGCATACTAACATATCAATCAATTGCATAGCATTTGATTCATATGTTAGTATGCACGAGGATGAGCGAGATGGATAGAAACTAAGTCCACGTTAAGGCTGCGATTCCACCAGAGATGTGCGAGGATGTGTTTCCATACAAATGACACCTCGCTTCAGTCATTAATACGTAGGTGTAATTTGTATGGAAACACATCCTCGCACAACGCACATCTCTGGTGGAAACGCAGCCTAAGCTCACTGCCGCAGCTCATGGTACAGTCGAGTGCATTAATATATAGACACATTTGTAAGGGGCCAGTATGGAGAAGTGTATATATATTAATGCTCTTGACTGTACCGCTAGAGGAAAACAAACGCGTGTAACAAAGTTTTGCAACTATGAACCGCTTTCTCGAATGTGCGAGCCGGCCTGAAGCTGAAATTAGTTTGGCATACTTGAATTAAATAATATGTTATCCTTGTATAATAATTACAGGCCTAGCGAAGATGCCATTCTGCAATCGTATGCGATAAGCGATAAGTAATAAATATACGGCAATGACAAATTCGAACGAAAAGTCACGACGTTTTCATACATTATTATGGTCACGTGACTTAAGTGTAATGCGGGGCAAATACAACTATGAGGTAATTTCAACTAATGGACATTTCTTTTAGTCTGTTGCTAAGAACTTTTGGAAGATACCTAGAACATTCTTTGATTTATTTTAAAAGCAACACAATAGTAGGTAAGTATGATCTTCTTACAAATTAAGAGGTATAACAATTAGTCGAATTTACCTCATAGTTGCATTTGACACGCATGACCATATATCGTTTATCGTATACGATTGCAAAATGGCATCTGGGCTAGGCCTGCTGGCGCTTGAAGTGGCTACGAACACGCGCGAATTGCGACGCTGCAAGCGTTTTTTGTAATCATTGCGTGTGATGCTAACTAACCACCGCTTATTGCGTATATCGACCGCGCAATGAACAGAGACAAAACGCTCGCCGTGCCGCGCTACTTAATGCTTGTTATTCATTGTTGTTATATACTGTATGCATTCCATTGACACTTTCATTGCGGACGAGTGCTACGCGCGACTCTCGTAGCCGATCCCGTGAGTTTTCCGCTTTGTAGCGAAAATGGACCTCCCACAGAGAACTCCCCTCGGGAGTTCCCCGCGCTCAATGTGTTAAATGCATACAGTACATACGAAAAGCAAACCTTTTGGCCTAATGATGACCAACTTATGATGCTAACTAATGATGGTACATTACGTAGAATAGGATACATATACCTACAATCTTTTCGCTCTGCTGTTGGCCACGTCTTCATGAAAATCTTTTGTGTAGATCAGGCTTGAAAGCGTAACAGATAAAAGCCAAAACCATTACCACGTAATATACATGTATATGTACACTGTTGCATAATGTTTCCTTTTACTTGCAGTGGCATGAATAGTATATGAAATGCGTCTAGCAAGTTTCGAGTCTCAGTCGTTTTGGATTAGTAAGGATTTTCTCGGGTCTCTTTTACTAGAGCTAAAGTGGTTATGTACAGTGGCCTCCACAAATATGTTTCCATTTTTGCACCTTATCACAACCGAATAGGGTGCAATATTGTTAAGATGTTTTTGAACATAAACGTAAATCGCGCGCGCTGTGCACAGTCACACAAAGGCATAGGGTAAGAATGAGGAGTTTTCCGCAGAGAAATATTATGATGAAGTACAATGACTCAATTTTTTCGTTAATTCATTAATAGATAAAATCATTGAGTTAATAAATCATCATTTATCATCCTCAATTCTTATTACGGGGAGTAGTAAAAAAAAACCGAATGATTCAAAATTTTGCGGGACAGTTACCTACCTATTATTGTACTACTGTAAGAAAATGGAAACAACATACGAATTTGATTAAAACAAGTAAATCACGTAATAAAGTTATAGTGTAGCATAATCTAGTGTAGAGTATTAGGTATTATCCACATTTTTGGATGTAAAAGAACCAAAAGAAAATGGTTACCGGTTCGTTTCTCTATGATTTATTTAGCAGCTAAACTGCTGAAGTAAAACGGTAAATTTAAGGCTATATAAATTATAAATATTAGATGTCATATACCAAAGAAAAACGAACAAGGTCACCTATGTCCCCACCTCGGACATAGGTGACCTTGTTCGTTTTTCTTTGGTATATGGAGAAAAATTAAAAGTACAAATCAAAATATTTACATACATATCCTGATTTTGGCCGTTATAACAGAGTCTAGGACTTTATTGATAACTTTATTTTTTAGCGCTCGGCTTTTATACATGGCATGATTTTGGCCTTTATAACGGACTCAGGGACTCAGGAGGTTAAAAAATAAATTTTTCGGTTTTCCCTTTTATATATTGTAATTTGAACCATTGTATATAGTAGAACATATTTGACCTTACATTTTAGGATAGAAATAAAAGTCACATTGTCAACGAAATATCTTTATTTTAATTAAATGTGATAATTACTATCACTTAAATCTTTCCTAGAACAATAACAAATTTGGTATAGTATGTTCTAAATTAATTTTAATCAGTCCACAAGAGTATCACAAAAGTGTTAATATTATTCTACAGGTCACACTTTTTCATTTATAGACGATTAAAGTTACGTAACAATCACAATTTCACTCCCATACATTTGGGAAAAGGGCCCTTATGACCAATCACAGTCAAAACATGTTGATTATTATAATAAGGCACCATATTAACTTAATTTTTTGCTAATCTTGTACCAAAACTGCAATCCGAACAAAAAATGTTATTATAATTTTTCTAAAAATATTGATCAGTAATTGAATGATCAAACGAACTTACCATAAGTGAAGTTCGATCATAATTATCTTGTCTTCGTCGAAGAGATTTAAAAAAGATTTTATTGACTAATGTAGTTGTGTCCAGCAACTTGCAAACCTACTCGCACCAGTATTTTAGCGTTGAAAAGAGGGTAAAAAGAAAAAAACTTTCTGTTACCCACCCTCAACGCTACCCTATATCATGCTTGACAGCCGCTCCATACCTCATTATTTTCAGAGTATAAGCCGAAAGCATTGATTTTTCCTTTTCGGGGTTTTTTAGAAAGGGAGGGAGGGGTTTTAAATCTCTTCGACGAAGACAAGATAATTATGATCGAACTTCACTTATGGTAAGTTCGTTTGATCATTCAATTATCTTGTCTTCGTCTCTTAGATTTAAAAAAGATTTTATTGACTAATGTAGATGTTCAGAGAAGTTAAAATCAATGCTGTAGAATCATGGGTAAGTATTAAAAACAAACAAGTACAAACAAAAAAATACATGTTTTATTTCAATTTTAAAACACAAAAAATAAATATGAACATTGATTAAAAAATGTTAATTACTAATGACTGGTCTATTGTAGAAATTAGCAAAAACCGCTGATTGGTTAGACCAGCCAGCTGCTTTTCTAATCACCTCAATGCTAATGCCAGCCCGTGAGGCCGCAGAGGTGGTGGCATGGCGCGTCGAATGAGCGCCAAAAATATTAGTATCAATACCACTCTCCTGAAGGACCTGCTTAATCCAACGCCCAACAGTTTGTGATGAAGCAGGTCTGTAAGGTTTCTTATAAGTAAGAATAAGTTTATCATCTTTGGCAGACCTATGGGCTGCAGTAACTGCAATATATCTTTGTAACGTAGCAGCTGGGCATATACCTGACCTTTGATTAAAGAATGGTAGCTCTATCACTGGTTGTGCTCGCCCAATTCCAGAAGTTTTAATTAAATCAGTTATTATTATAACAATCTTATCATTATGAAATATAATGTTAGGAATTCTGATCAAAGACAAAGTTTGAATCCTTTGAGCAGTAGCCAAAGCCAGAAGCATAACCAGTTTTTTACTTAACATCACTAAATTAATTGTATCATTAGCTAAAGAATCCAAATAATCTAAAACCGTACTAGGATTCCATGTTACATTGTAACGTGGAAAAGATGGTTTTAATTTAAAAGCCCCTCGAAAAAACCTTTTAACATTTTCATTTTGGCTTATATGATTAGACTTTATAGAGATCAACGAAATAGCGGATCTATGATTATTTAACGTACCATAGCATGATCCGTTTTGAAAACACTTGGACAGGAAATCTAACAACGATGATACATTTACATCAAAAAAATCAACCTTATTATCTTCACAATATTGCCACCAGAGTTTAAGACTAGACGAATACTGCGACTTAGTACTTTGTGTTATAGAGGAAAGTGTGACATTCAAAGCAGACTCTGGTATCCCCCTTTTGATAAAACTTTCCCTGATAACACGCTCGCTACCAGGGTAAGGTGCCGGTGCAGCGGGTGGGTTAATCTGAAAGCAGACGAAAGGAGATCTTTACTTGGTGGGAAAAATATAACTTCACTCATACTTAATGTTCTAAAAAGGGGATACCAGGGTTGCGATGGCCAGTAAGGCACGATAACTATGCCAGTCGCATTATCAACAAGAATTTTATTTAATGTTTTTAAAATAAGCGCAAATGGTGGAAATGCGTAGAAGAAAAAAGGTTTCCAACTTATAGTAAATGCGTCAATATTATATGCGTATGGGTCTTTTTTCCAAGATATATATTTAGGACATTTAGCATTTATACGAGATGCAAATAAATCAATGTCAGGTTGACCGAACTTCTTAATGACCTTGAAGAAAGCTTTGTCTTGTAATTGCCATTCACCATCAATATTAATTTTTCGAGATTCGCTATCTGCTTCGATATTTAAAGTAGACTTAATGTAGGAAGCAAAGATAAAGATCTTTCTTTCCTCACACCAACTCCATATCAATTTGGCTACATAATTAAGGTGTGGATATTGCACGCCACCCATTCTATTGATATACGATATGGCGGTCGTATTGTCCACACGAAGCAGTATACTACAATTAACCTTATCATTAGCAAATGATTTTAAACCGAAGTAGACTGCTAACAGTTCCAGATAGTTAATGTGATTTTTACGTTCTACGTCAGTCCAGTGGCCCCCGGTTTTTTCACCATTCGAGGCAGCACCCCATCCGGTAGTTGATGCATCGGTAAAAATCTCTTGTGTATAATTATACCTTTGAATAGGGTTAGCCGCCGTCAAAATGTTATTCTGCCACCAGCGTAAGTCATCACGTACGCGATCTGGAACTGCCATGAACTTGTCGTAATCATCGTTAGATTTAAGTAAGGCTAGATATTTTGCCCTTTCCATCGACTTCGTGTACACCCAGCCGTACGTGACTGCCGGGCATGCAGCTGTAAGTGTGCCTAGAAAACTTGCAAAATCACGTATACGAATATTTTTTAAACTCATTATTTTATGTATTCTTTCTAAAATATTGTTTCGTTTCTTATGGGGTAATTTTAAACACATTTTTCTAGAATCTAAAACGAAACCCAAATATATACTTTCTTGTAGTGGAATTAAATTACTTTTAGTGTAGTTAATAACGAACCCTAACTTTTCTAGGCATTCTATTGTATAAGTGGCATTTTTTGAACAGTCTTCTTTAGTATTTCCTAGACAAAGTATATCATCAAGATATCGGACAGACTGGAAACCTAACGATCTTAAGTGTGAAGCCACCGGTTGCAATATTTTTGTGAAAATATACGGTGCGCAGCTTAGTCCAAACGGGAGAGCCATAAATTCGTATATATTATCTTTAAAACGAAAACGCAAATATTTCCTGTGAGACTGATGAATAGGCAATAATAAATATGCTTCTTTTAGGTCGATATTAATCATATAGCACCCTTCAATAAGAAGTTTTGTCGCTGTTCTGATATCTTCCATTTTGAAATGTTCAGTGTGGACATATCTATTTAATTTTTTTAGGTTTAATATGAACCTCATACCTCCATCACTTTTGGGAACAAGGAAGATATCAGAAAGAAACTGACCTGTTTCAGGTTGACATTTTTTGATTGCATTAATTTCAGTTAAATGTAACAGTTCTTTTTCAATTAAAATTGCTTCAGAAATGGAAAAAGACTTTGTAGGGTAATTTTTAGGATCTTGATTAGGTATTGCAATGAAGGGAATTTTATAACCTCTTATTGTATTGAGAATAAATTTATCACTAGTTATAGACTCCCACGCATTTGAAAAAAACAGTAATCGTCCAGCATGTACCTGTGGATCTATGTGTCCGGCTGGTTGGCTGACGGGCGCGCTGTCTGCGCCGCTGGTCGCTTCGACGGCGGGGGCGGCGGCGGAGGCTGGGTCTGCCGCCGAGATGCCGTCCTCTGGGCTGGATGACCTCGACGCCTGGGCTGGTAATAATGATTGCCTCGGTGCCCACCGCCGCGACTGTAATACGTCTGCTGGCCGCCGCGCTGCAAGCGTTGCCGTGACGGTGGGGGCCTCCAGTTTAAACCGGAGCCTGAAGCAGATGCTGTAGGTATTGCTTGAATTAACTGCCCAGTTTTCTTGATACCGCGGGAGCTTTTAACCAAATCGCCAAGCTTTTCACCAAATAAAAAGCTATCCCTTTTTCGATCTTTGAACGGGTCGATGAGCGATTTCTCGACCAGCGGAATCACGACGGAACGACGAGTTTCGGTTTCGGCGAAATGAGCGTCGGCAACTAATTTTCCGACGTCACTTAACGTACGTATAGTGTCGGCTATATTAGGATCCTTTTTCAAAAGAGTTGTCATAGCCTTGCCTAGACCCGAAAGGGCTTTTCCAATCTGCTCCTGTTTAATAAGGATTCGCTTATCTCTGTTTCTGGACGCCTCAGTCAGCATGGCGGCGACTTCCGGATTTAGAGTTGGAGGTTTTGAAAAAGGAACATTTTTTGGAAATAGATACTTTTTATGCAATTCTTCTTTGACTTCTTTTTTGAGCCCGTTCAGAAGAGTATGCTGGAAATGCTTCGCAATATCCTCGTGTATGCTATCGCCCCACTCGACAGTATCAGCTTCACATTCGCCTAAGGCCCGTAATAATTTCGGATCGAAATCCTGGGCGTCGACGGGGGTCTCATCATTGGGTTTAGTCTCAGTTGGAGCTAAATCTTTTTGTACGTCTGCATTTCCATGCGCCGAAGTTTCTGCTTCGGCATGGACTTCTGCGGTGCATTGGAGCACGTGACTAGCTGGATCAGCTAATGTAGCTGAATCTGTTTCCAGTTTATCTTCAATTTCAATTGAATCGTCGTAAATGTACTCATCGTACTGAGAGACGGAACCTGCAGGCTCATAAGGTGCTTCGTATTCTAACGGACCTGAAAAAAGCCAAAATAGACGTGATTAGACACGTAAGTAATCACAAAACGTGAGTGTGTTTTTCTTCCATATAATTTTTTTTTTTTTTTTTTGAGGGTATGTCTCAAAGTTAAAGCACACGTACCGTTGTACTTTTGATTTACAAATAAAAAATTTGTACTTTCCACTACAAATGCAGTGAAGAAAAATAGCTACGGGTTAATATCTCGTATTAACTCTGAGCATAAAAGGGCTATTGGCCAATATCACGTATTGGCTCGTAGCAGAACATTATAAATAATGGCATTTCCTGTACTTACTTTCAAATGAAGCCTGTTCCACGTCACTCGAATGACCACGACGGTGAACATTTCTGTTTTGTTTTTCATTCAACCTGGCTTCATATTTTCTTATTCTTCGACGCCATTTTTCTTCTTCCGTTTCGTCTCTTTTACATTTAGGCATTGTATGTAGATACGTTTAACGTTTAGGATGTAGATGGAAATGGATAATCAAATATTTTACTGGTAGGAACTAATTTGTAGATACTAGTGCGAATTGTTAGCTTATTATAATGTATTACAAATAAAACTGTGACTGTACTATGTATATATATGATTTAATTGTAAGCCACATGATTACCTCTCGATAACCAAGTAAGTCATTAGTACGGTTGGTATTTGACTTCAACTGTAAACCCCTCTACTTAATGTTTAACGACTATCGAGAGGTAATAAAAGGGCAGAACTATCAGTCAGTGGGATTCATTCCATTGGCAGTAGCCGAAGTAGAAACTAAATCGAAGTGTTCATTATAAATTAACATTTGTGAAAAGAAATAAATCCAGTGAAATCAGTTTTGATGAAGTTTTACTTTGTCTCCAACAACTTTCAGAAGAAGGGATAAGAAAATCTAAAACGATTTTTTTTTACCACGCCGCGCCAACGTAAGTAATTTTAAAGTGCATCTAGTTATTTCTTATGACAATCATAGTTAGATAGTTGTAATGATAAAACAAACTGTATTTTCCGTAACGGAGTAAGTCCGGAGGTTAATATGGTTAATTCCACGTGTTTATATTGTCCGGGAACTACCTTGGATATAGACACGTGTGACAATCATAGGTAGATAGTTTTAATGATAAAACAAGCTGTATTTTCCGTAACGGAGTAAGTCCGGAGGTTAATATGGTTAATCCCACGTGTTTATATTGTCCGGGAACTACCTTGGATATAGACACGTGTGACAATCAAAGGTAGATAGTTTTAATGATAAAACAAACTGTATTTTCCGTAACGGAGTAAGTCCGGAGGTTAATATGGTTAATCCCACGTGTTTATATTGTCCGGGAACTGCCTTGGATATAAACACGTGTGAAGTTGCTACGCAGAGTATGTGAGGTCGATACTCTATTGATGTAACATATCGATGAAACTAAGACTTGGTTTCTTGGTTTCCTTCAAGAAAAGAGCGTACTCCCACCTTAAAGGCCGGCAACGCATTTGCGACGCCTCTGGTGTTGCGGGTGTTCATGGGCGACGTTAATCGCTTTCCATCAGGCGATTCGTCTGTTCGTTTGCCACCTATAGCATAAAAAAAAAAAAAAAGTTCCAGACATGGATGAGCCAGGGGACCTGACTCCGAGACTAGAAGAAATAGACTCCCGACGCGCATTTGATCCAGTGTCGACCGGGTCAGATGGTCATGGGTCACACAACGAGAGCCCACGAGCGTCCAGGTCACAGAACCAGGGTCCATGCCGCGACAGCCCACGAGCGCCCAGGCTACAGGGTCAGGGCCCACACTATGATAGCCCACGAGTGCCCAGGTCACAGGGCCAGGGCCCACACCACGGCAGCCCACGAGCGCCCAGGTCACAGGGCCAGGGTTCACGCCACGATAGCCCACGAGCACCCAGGTCACAGGGTCAAGGTTTTCACTACGACGCCCCACGAGCGCCCATGTCACAAGGCCAGGGTTCGCGTCACAAGAGTCCACGAGCGCCCAGGTCACAGGGCCAAAGTTCACGATGCAACCGATCCAGGTCACGGAGTCCAGGTTCAAATTACGAGTACTACCTACTACCACCACAGTATCGGTCACCTCAACGCGACAGTTTTAGGACCTATCGCGACAATTCAAGGGAGATCATATCTGAAGGCCGTGGTGAAGAACAACATGACTATGAAAGGTATAGTAGAATGCACAGACGTCAACATGAGCAGTCACCTTACCACAATGATCGAGAAACCCGCTGGTCTACAGGGCGCAAGTATGATTACCATGACGAAGGCGATTTCGGACCGTATAACGACGGCGGCAGCATACGTCGACGCGACCGCTCACCGCATAATCCAGGAAACAAACTAGGAGTATCCAGGCCAATGGATCGCGATTATGATTACAATGCTTACGCAAGGTACGGTAGCAGCCACACACGTAGACGTAGCCCATCCGAAGATATTCATGAACACTATCATTATCACAATGATAGGAAACGCAGACGCCAAAGGAGTTCATCTGAAAACTCCGATGAAGAGAAACGGCCAAGGTTACGTACGAACAGGAACGACCACGAATCCGCTATTCTGGATAAGTTCATTAAAGTATTGAAACAATTTAAGAGCTCGGACAAACCGAAACTCACATTTAATACAAATGTCATACCAGAGTTCGATCCTATAGCCAAAGAACAGACCGTATTAAATTGGCTTACGAAAGTTGAAGAATGCGCCAGTATTTACCAATGGGATGATAGGGAATTAATTCATTATGCTCTCCCTAAGCTCACAGGTGTCGCAAAGACATGGTACCAAGGTTTATCGAGCGTTTTATTTACGTGGCCTGAATGGAAGAGAAAGCTGATTGAATCTTTCCCCTGTCGCGAAGATTATGCTGAGATGCTTACAGAAATGCTGTCAAAAAGGGCTCGATATGGTGAGTCACTGGAACAGTACTATTACGCCAAAGTAGTTCTCCTCAACAGATGCAAAATATACGGAAGACAAGCAGTTGATTGTATTCTTTACGGCGTAGAAGATCGCGCAGTAAAGGTAGGTGCCCAAGCGGCCCAGTTTTCGGAACCTGAACAAGTTCTAAAATATTTCAGAACCGTAAAAGTGGGAGCGAATAAAGACAATCATGATCATTTAAAATTCTCGTCGTTATGATCATAAGAGCAGGTCAGTTCACCCCAATACATCAAAAACATCAAAAGATGGATCCAATAACGACACGCTGTGTTTTAATTGCAGCGAAACTGGTCACCGTGCCAGTCAATGCAAAAAGCCTGCTGTAAAATGTACGTATTGTGAAAAGATGAACCACTTGGCAGTGCATTGTTATAAGCGCTTGCGTGAGACAAACTATTCAAAGGTAAAGGAAGAGACACGAGGTAAAGAACGGAAGGAAAAACAAGTGGCTGCAGTAATCGTGGGGAATACAAATAATAAATATAAAATGGATATCACAGTCAACGGGTCCACGATAAAAAGTTATGTTGACCTCGGCGCTGAATGCTCACTGATAAAGATAAGTACAGCCAAACAGTTGAACCTAGAAATCGACAGATCCAGGAAACTTCCCGTATTAAACGCCATAGGAAGTCACCAGGTTACGCCCGTGGACATAGTATCAAGCAGCGTGGAAGTCCAGGGCATCAAAGAAGTAATTGATTTATACGCAGTCGAGGACTATGTAATTAAACAACCAGTTCTACTTGGCCACAACTTTACTGAAAGACCGAATATTACAATAATAAAAACCCCTACTGAAGTTTTCTTTCTTCAGACGCCTAATGGTAAGATTCATCTGACGGTAGTAAAGCAGGTCAACTTGCCGTGCGGCGTCTTAACACCGATTCCGGTGAAAAGTTCATCTCTCTTAACAGGTACCATTATAGTTAATGGATCATTAAGAGGACCTGAAGGGAAAGAACACTTTTTATTACCAGGGCAGTATGACATAACTTCTGGGGCCAGCACACTATTAGTGCTGAACACCTCGTCCGATACAATCGCTTTGAATGGAGGTTTACTTTTGACGCGTGCTGAGTTTAAGCCAGGTTCAGCCGACGACGTTGGATACGACTGCTTCAACGTAACGTTTAATGAAAAAGAAGCGGACGCGACGGTAATCTGTGGTGAGAACCTGAGTGAGGAAGAACGTTTGAATCTTCAAAAACTGTTGTCAAAATATGGCGATTGTTTTTCAAAAGGCCTTGATGATCTAGGCTTCACGAAATCGTCTGAAATGGTCATAGAACTAGAGGAGTCAACACCAGTAGTATATCGTCCTTACCGCATGTCGTACGCAGAAAGGACGTTGGTAAGGAGTATGGTTCAGGATATGCTCGACAATGGGATCGTCAGGGAGTCTTCTTCGCCATATGCGAGTCCTATAGTACTGGTCCAGAAGAAAACCGGGGAGAAACGGCTGTGCGTAGATTACAGAGCTTTGAATCGGAAAACCAAAAAAGATCACTACCCACTTCCCAGAGTTGAAGACCAGCTGGATCAACTTTCCGGAAACACGTTATTCACATCACTGGACTTGGCATCTGGGTACTACCAGATACCGATTTCAGAAGAATCTCGACACAAGACCGCTTTCGTTACCCCCGATGGACAATACGAATATAATAGAATGCCTTTCGGATTAGTTAACGCACCCTCAGTGTTTCAGAGAACAATCAACAAAATCCTGTCAGAGGCCAAAATTAAGTATGCAATTGTTTACATGGATGATATTCTAATTCCGTCAAGAAATGTCAATGAGGGATTACAACGGTTGGAAGAAGTTCTCAAGTTACTCAAAGAAGGAGGCTTAACGCTGAAACTTAGTAAGTGCCACTTCTTTCAAAATCAGGTAGATTTTCTGGGCTTTGAAGTAAGCGCCGAAGGTATTCGCCCAGGGTCTAGGAAAACCGACGCCGTCTCGAAATTTCCGATGCCAAGCAACCAGCACGAGGTGAGACAGTTTCTTGGGCTGTCAGGATTTTTCCGACGATTCATTAAGGGATATGCCCTCATAGCAGCTCCGCTGACGGACCTGCTACGGAAAGGCTCTCCGTGGTTATGGGGAGAAGCTCAAACAAAAGCTTTTGAAAACATCAAATCACTACTCACTCAGAGGCCACTATTAGCTCTGTATGATCCGAAAGCTGACATCCAACTACACACAGATGCAAGCAAAGATGGTGTTGCAGGGATTTTGCTTCAAGCTAACTCGAATGGAGCTTACCAGCCGGTCTCGTACTTTAGTCGGAAGACTACTCCCGAGGAACGTAAACTCCACTCGTACGAACTGGAAACCCTCGCTGTAGTTGCATCCCTGAGTCGCTTCAGAGTGTATTTGGTAGGTATATCATTTAAAATCTTCACAGATTGTAATGCCCTCAGGTATACGCTCACCAAACGTGATGTTCTACCGCGTGTGGCCAGATGGTGGGTACAAATACAAGAATATGATTGCTCCATGGAATATCGCCCTGGCGCACGCATGCTACATGCAGACGCTCTTAGTCGCAACCCTATCGACGACAGTATGCAAGAGATACACGTCCTCGATGTGTTACAAACTACAACAGGGATCGATCAGGATTGGATAGCAACAGTCCAGAGTGCTGATACCGAGATTAAAAAGATAAAAGAGACCCTCAGCGATCCAAACTCTGAACAAGTCGTTGACTTTATTAGTAACTATAAAATCAAGAATGAGCGTGTGTACCGTATAGTTGGTGATGATTTAAAATGGGTGGTACCCAAGAGTGTCCGTTGGCAAATCCTTCAAAAAAACCACGATGACGTTGGACATTGTGGGTTTGATAAGACGCTTGAGCGAATTCGAAAACACTATTGGTTCGCCAAGATGAGACGTTTCATAAAAAAGTATGTTGCGTCATGCTTAGAGTGCGCGCACCATAAAAAACCTGGAGGTAAACGCGAAGGCGAACTACACCCTATAGAGAAGGTCAGCATCCCTTTTCATACGATACATGCTGATCACTTAGGCCCGTTTGTGAAGAGCAAGAAGGGAAACTGTTACCTTCTTGTAATAATAGACGGCTTTACAAAATATGCCAATATAACACCCGTCAAGAATACGAAGTCTTCTACAAGTGTTAAAGTCATTAAAGAGCACTTAAGTTATTTTGGAGTGCCATCCCGTCTGATTACGGACAAAGGGTCCAGCTTCACAAGCAAGACGTTCAAGGACTTCATCTCTTCTCATGGCATTAAACACATCGAGAATGCTGTAGCTACCCCCCGGGCTAACGGGCAGGTAGAGAGGTTCAATAGAACAATTCTGAACGCGTTGTCCTCATCTGCTCATGGTGATGATGAGAGAAATTGGGACGAATACGTTGCAGAGATACAGGTAGGCCTTAATACGACTACTCATAAGACTACTAACAAAACTCCATCTGAGCTCTTATTTGGATTCAATATCACATGTCATTCGCAAGGAATACTTAACTCTGTTATAAGCGACACACTAAATATTGTAGACAACAACGATCTAGATAAAGTCCGAGAAGAAGCAAGCGAGAAAATAAAAGAGCAGCAAAAAAAGGATGCATTAAGGTATAACAAAACTCGTAAACCTAGTACCAATTACAAGGAAGGCGATTTAGTACGCGTAGAGAGACAAGCGGCACACGATGGAAAATCGCAAAAACTCGTGAGTACATATCAAGGACCATATCGTATAATAAAAGTACTTCCTAATGATCGTTACGTCATAGAAGACACTCCTTTAACTAAGAAAAGGGGCCGATGATACGAAAACGTGGTCGCAATTGATAAAATCCAACCCTGGTTGAATTTTGATAGGGAATTCAATAGTGACACCGATAACGAATGTGCCAGTAGTGATCAAGGGGAGTAATCTAATAAAAGACTAAGTAGATTTAAGGATAATAAGTATATTTTAGATTATAAATCAATCTGTAGAATTATCTGCATTAAAATAATGACATGATTGCTCATGAATAATCTGTAATTTTTCCTACATTGTCACATTTTTTTTAACTTGTACTTGTTCTTTACTTTTTAGTAAATAGGATAATGTTTCGCTTGTAATAATTAAAATGAATTAGCCCAATCTAAGATATATTGTTTATTTACGTATAAATAACATTTTGTTTGAATATACAAGTAGCAATGGGACTCGCTACAAACAGGATGGTCGAGCTGTTAGCTTATTATAATGTATTACAAATAAAACTGTGACTGTACTATGTATATATATGATTTAATTGTAAGCCACATGATTACCTCTCGATAACCAAGTAAGTCATTAGTACGGTTGATATTTGACTTCAACTGTAAACCCCTCTACTTAATGTTTAACGACTATCGAGAGGTAATAAAAGGGCAGAACTATCAGTCAGTGGGATTCATTCCATTGGCAGTAGCCGAAGTAGAAACTAAATCGAAGTGTTCATTATAAATTAACATTTGTGAAAAGAAATAAATCCAGTGAAATCAGTTTTGATGAAGTTTTACTTTGTCTCCAACAGAATGTCGCGCGCGCACAGACAATAATGAGGTATGGAGCGGCTGTCAAGCATTACATAGGGTAGCGTTGAGGGTGGGTAACAGAAAGTTTTTTCTTTTTACCCTCTTTTCAACGCTAAAATACTGGTGCGAGTAGGTTTGCAAGTTGCTGGACACAACTACATTAGTCAATAAAATCTTTTTTAAATCTAAGAGACGAAGACAAGATAATGAGTAATTTTCACTTAAAGTCAACGTTAATTAATTCACATAAAGTACCTGCCTAGTGATCCCGAAAGAAGAAAATCAACATACGTAATAGTAGTCCAAGTTACAGAATACTAGCATTTTTTGTTACTACCCATTTAGAACAAAAAAACTAAAATACCGATGTTTGAACTTATCCGCAAACCTAATAAGAAAATTGGACGCATTACGCATTATCAATGTACATAACTAGCAAAACACACGAACTGGCAACTGTTTGTTTACAACGTCATCGCACGTGGCATTGCGGCTTACTTGATCTCAAATCTTCCTTCATACTTGCACTAAGGACAGAAACTTTGTTCATTGAGGCGTATTTAAACACTTGAAATCAACTTTATGCACAATGATTGGAATAAAAAAAACATACCTGATTAATGGAGTCCATTTCTCATACTAATTAATTAATTCACATACTTAAGCAAGTGTTCAAAATGTTGGCCGTGGTTATCTAAACACACTCTTACCCGTTTTTGAATGTTTCCTTCGATATTTCCCAACACAAGTCTGTAGTTCTCACTTTTAAGTTCATCAAATGCACTTATTATTAGATTTTTTAAGTCTTTTAAATTTTGGGCCTACCCTCACCCCACAAAAACAGTCACACGGGGTCAAATCTGTTGACCTGGCTGGCCATAGCTATAACACTGGCATTTTCCAGGCGGGGCACACTTTCCCCAATGAGAAAATAACTACGAACCATTTCGTACGTAAGGTAGTACGATGCGGCGCGCGCGCACTTACCTACGTCAACCGTGAGACTGACCGTCCGTGACCTAGTCACCGAGATTGAGGTTAATGCTATGTTGCCAACTCGTGCGCAGGTCGCTCACCCCTTTCCGCCGCCCTCTGCGTCCCGCACCCCGTTGACGTCTTATCATTAGTAGGCCCATTATTTTGCATTTGCATGAAGGATAAATTAATAAAAAATGAAAAAAAAAAAATGACAATTTTATTTGATAAATGTAATCTATTATCGATACCAAATATGTGGGAAAATTTATTGTACCGGTGAAAAAGTAACCCTGTATATATGTTGAGCTTTGATGTCATTTTTGTATGCTATTCCCACAAGGGACCTTTTCTACTAAACTTTGAACTCAACAGTTGTAAAGAAAGAATTAACGTACACAGCTGACACCAAGGTACACATATACTCCTGTTTGTATATTTTACTATTTTATATAAAAAGAAAAAATGATAATTTTGAATGGTTTTACAAAATCGCCAATATCTCCGTAACTAGAAACTGCCATAAGGTACCTTTTCTTATGGACGGTCACAAATAGTCTCGGATACTGCTGATGACAATAGACTGGCGAGCATAGATTTCTGTTTTAGTTGGTGTCTCGTAATAAAAGTAAGAGATAAAAAATAATTACCAACTAATTTTAATAGCCTTAAATTTAAAGAACATATTGCGAAAGCACAAATCAAATTATTTATTAACTAAATATTTTGATTTGTACTTTTAATTTTTCTCCATATACCAAAGAAAAACGAACAAGGTCACCTATGTCCCCACCTCGGACATAGGTGACCTTGTTCGTTTTTCTTCTGTTTATATAAGTGAAAAAGTTTAGGTTCTTTAGGTTCTTGGGGCCCCAGCGCACGCAAATTGTTTGCTGAGATCGCGAAACGTCTGGTTGATGTAACTAGAGACCGAAGAGCTGGCGACTTCCTCGCACAACGCATCAGTATTGCGATACAGCGAGGAAATGCCGCCAGCATCCTCGGTACAATGCCACAAGGGCCAATCTTAGATATAGGTTAGGTTAAGTAGATTAGTTAGATTTAATCTATGTACATAAATTGTAGTTTTGAAAATAAATATAGTATTTGTAGTTAAAAAAAAAAAAAAAAAAAAATAGTAAAATATACAAACAGGAGTATATGTGTACCTTGGTGTCAGCTGTGTACGTTAATCCTTTCTTTACTAAATTTGAGTTCAAAGTTTAGTAGAAAAGGTGCCTTGTGGGAATAGCATACAAAAATGACATCAAAGCTCAACATATATACAGGGTTACTTTTTCACCGGTACAATAAATTTTCCCACATATTTGGTATCGATAATAGATTACATTTATCAAATAAAATTGTCATTTTTTTTTTCATTTTTTATTAATTTATCCTTCATGCAAATGCAAAATAATGGGCCTACTAATGATAAGACGTCAACGGGGTGCGGGACGCAGAGGGCGGCGGAAAGGGGTGAGCGACCTGCGCACGAGTTGGCAACATAGCATTAACCTCAATCTCGGTGACTAGGTCACGGACGGTCAGTCTCACGGTTGACGTAGGTAAGTGCGCGCGCGCCGCATCGTACTACCTTACGTACGAAATGGTTCGTAGTTATTTTCTCATTGGGGAAAGTGTGCCCCGCCTGGAAAATGCCAGTGTTATAGCTATGGCCAGCCAGGTCAACAGATTTGACCCCGTGTGACTGTTTTTGTGGGGTGAGGGTAGGCCCAAAATTTAAAAGACTTAAAAAATCTAATAATAAGTGCATTTGATGAACTTAAAAGTGAGAACTACAGACTTGTGTTGGGAAATATCGAAGGAAACATTCAAAAACGGGTAAGAGTGTGTTTAGATAACCACGGCCAACATTTTGAACACTTGCTTAAGTATGTGAATTAATTAATTAGTATGAGAAATGGACTCCATTAATCAGGTATGTTTTTTTTATTCCAATCATTGTGCATAAAGTTGATTTCAAGTGTTTAAATACGCCTCAATGAACAAAGTTTCTGTCCTTAGTGCAAGTATGAAGGAAGATTTGAGATCAAGTAAGCCGCAATGCCACGTGCGATGACGTTGTAAACAAACAGTTGCCAGTTCGTGTGTTTTGCTAGTTATGTACATTGATAATGCGTAATGCGTCCAATTTTCTTATTAGGTTTGCGGATAAGTTCAAACATCGGTATTTTAGTTTTTTTGTTCTAAATGGGTAGTAACAAAAAATGCTAGTATTCTGTAACTTGGACTACTATTACGTATGTTGATTTTCTTTTTTCGGGATCACTAGGCAGGTACTTTATGTGAATTAATTAACGTTGACTTTAAGTGAAAATTACTCATTACTGATCAATATTTTTAGAAAAATTATAATAACATTTTTTGTTCGGATTGCAGTTTTGGTACAAGATTAGCAAAAAATTAAGTTAATATGGTGCCTTATTATAATAATCAACATGTTTTGACTGTGATTGGTCATAAGGGCCCTTTTCCCAAATGTATGGGAGTGAAATTGTGATTGTTACGTAACTTTAATCGTCTATAAATGAAAAAGTGTGACCTGTAGAATAATATTAACACTTTTGTGATACTCTTGTGGACTGATTAAAATTAATTTAGAACATACTATACCAAATTTGTTATTGTTCTAGGAAAGATTTAAGTGATAGTAATTATCACATTTAATTAAAATAAAGATATTTCGTTGACAATGTGACTTTTATTTCTATCCTAAAATGTAAGGTCAAATATGTTCTACTATATACAATGGTTCAAATTACAATATATAAAAGGGAAAACCGAAAAATTTATTTTTTAACCTCCTGAGTCCCTGAGTCCGTTATAAAGGCCAAAATCATGCCATGTATAAAAGCCGAGCGCTAAAAAATAAAGTTATCAATAAAGTCCTAGACGCTGTTATAACGGCCAAAATCAGGATATGTACAAAGACCGAGCGCTAAAAACTAAAGTTATTCATAAACGCCGATTGTCCGTTATAAAGGCCTTAATGTTTCGCGCTTGAAATAAGGCCATATTGGCGTGATTTTGAAAATCAATGGCTGTGGTCCAATCAGAAATATACCTATCTCTATTTAGCAAAGGCTAATGCCCAGTAAACAAGAATATTCCGTTAAGTGCGGCGTCATAAGTCCGGCAAGATGTCACGTCACGCAGGTGGAGGTGAGTTCAATCTTATTTTTTCGCTTAACCCTTTTTGTTTTTGTCAGCTTTTTTATGTATTCAATGAGTATTTTACAAGTTTATTATAATATAATTACTAGTTTTATTGTAAATATGATATTTGAAGTACAATTACGTGTTAAATTAAGTTGACATTTTTAAAGCCCTCTCGGACTTTGTTCATAGCATCATCAAGTTCTTACACTTGTTTAAAACGAGTTTTCCTAGAAATACGTAGATTTAAATATCTTAATTAGTTACATAATGTTACAGAAGGTTTATTACAATTGTTGTTAAAATACTTAAGTAAGTTACTTTATGAGGACACTATTATGATGTGAGAAGTAGACTGATTTAACTACCACAATTTTGTATTGAATTCGATTTTAAAAGAAAGATTTTAATTTTTTAATAACAAAATGGTTCTACGTTTTTTGTTATTTTTTTTAATTATAGCTTTGTGACAATTCCTTATGTTTTATTTTATTTTTCAAAGATACACCTGATTTCATACAAAATGACACATATTCGCCACATTTATTATATAATCTTAGTCACATAAAAGCCGAGAGGCCTTTACAACGCCCAAATAATTTGTAAAATAAATCATGCTTAAAGTAAACCTCTTAGAGTACATAACCAACTTTGTTCCAACGAAAATCTGACAAACTCATTTTAAACCTTAAAATAAGCGATAGACAGTTCAGGACTCAACACTGATGGTGTTATAAAGGACTCTCGGCTTTTATGCGAGCGTACTCGATTTTTACCCAGGACTTTACGCTGATAGTGTTATAAAGGACTCTCGGCTTTTATGCGAGTGAACTCGTTTTTTATCCAGGACTCAGGAGGTTAATTATTCCGTTCATATGAGAGTGTTGCTCTTTTCAAAGGGGTTTTTTCATGATTTGAACGTCACATTAAAAAAACCATAACTGAGTTCCAAGGAAGAACCCCATAAGATACAAAATCAATCATAACCCATGTAACTTCCAATGGGAACACACTTAAAATTATATTCAAACTTCATTTGACGATTTCTCAAAAGTGCATTTTTAGCATGTGTCAATTTAAGGTTTTTTTATTTTTTAAGTATGAGACTTAGACACGTGTTTTTTTTTTTGTATTAGATAGCTTATTTAATGTAGATTTAGGATCTGTGCTTAACTCAATACCTGCCATAAGGGACCTATAGCCATGGACGGTCACATTTGTGTTAGTTTTTAGTAAAACGTCCCACTTTGTCGCTTACTATAAAGACGAGATTTCCTTGTATCTTCATATTAATAAACTGATAAATCGTCTTTATGTCAAACGACAAAGTGGGACGTTTCACTAAACTCACTCACATTTAAATATCAATCAAGTTAACTCAAACGATAGTTAATTTACTTGAAGTATTTTGTTAAATAACTGCAGTTCAAGGTTAACGGCACGGCAGCAAGAATACATGGTCACGTCCCCAACTCTTCCCGTGGGTGTCGTAAAAATCGACTAAGGGAATGAAGTGTACCATAGTGACCATTTATTTATTGAAGATTGATGTTGGGCTTCTCATACATGCTACTGCTATCGCCAACTTGCTTGGCGTGGCAAATTTAGGCACTCTTACGTCATAAACATATGCATCCTCGCGTATATACAGGGTGTCCCATAAATAATGGATCACCCTGACACCCGACGTAGGTCGACCCAAGGTACCTAACCAACATAACATGACCTTGTAAAAGTTGGACGGTTTTCGAGATTTTTCCAATTTTACGTTTTTTTCGAACTTAGCCTATTTTTTACACGTTAAGTGCTATAATGTGCTTAAATAGCTTTTGTGCTATTCATTTTTCATCGTTACTCTATCAGAAATAGTTCCATTTTGTAAATCAAGTGATATTGTAATAAAAAACTTATTTCAAATGCGAAAGAAACTCTATTAATTTGAAAAAAAAAATGAGCAATAACAATTATTTGGGTTTTAGTCGTATGCCATGAAAAAAATACTAGACCATACATGGTTATTGCTCATTTTTTTGCAAATTAATAGAGTTTCTTTCGCATTTAACATACGTTTTTGATAAAATATCACTTGTTTTATAAAATTAAACTATTTCTCATCATAAAGTTATGAAGAAAAATTTATATCACAAAAGCTATTCAAGCAAATTATAGTACCGTGTAAAAAGAGGGCAAGTTTGAAAAAAAACGTGAAATTGGCAATATTTCGAAAACGGTCCAACTTTTACTGAGGTCATGTTATGTTGGTTAGGTACCTCTTGGGTCGACCTACCTCGGGTGTCAAAGTGATCCATTATTAATGGGACACCATGTATAGCTTATAGGAGATTCGAGGCCTTCGTCCCGCAGTGTATTGAAATAGGCTGATTATGTGATGATGTGTGCAGTTTATTTTGATCACATATTTCAATGGCACATGGCGTTTTTGAAATGAATCAATTTACTGCCTTATATTATTTAGTTGTGGTTCCGCTCTCAGTAAGTCGCTAACGAGCCAGTGACAGAATTTCAAAGCAAGCTACAAAGACAAGAGTTGCCGAGTTTTACAACGCTTTCTTATTTAACGAGTCTGGCGTGCTTATTACTGCAAATTGCAAATTGGCGTACGTAAATCATGAAACGGCCTTAAAGTTTGTGGGTTACAGCGCACATTAATTTGGTATAGGCATACAAGCCGGCTGCAGCTATGGAGGTAGTAATTAAGTTTTGCAGCACGCTGTTGTACCCATTACTTACCTATTTAGTACTCAAATTACTACTACCAATACTAACACATTTTCAGTACAGCATGCCTAGACAAAATGGAACTCTGCAATTACAAAACAGATAATTATGTTTGTACTTTTGGGCTTTAATTGCAATAGGGTACGGTACACGTCGGTTGCTGTTTCGACTCAGAATATAAAAAAAATCTGGTGAAGTTGTAATTCGTTCTCACGTTAGAATTTAATTTATACATGAGAAAATCAAAACATCTCATACAAAAATTACAAATCCGTCACGTTTTTTAGGGACACAAAATAAGACAACAAAAATAATTTTGATCCAAACTATCACTTATTCGTGATGTAACTTTATTAAATACTTAAGTTTCTCTTAGAAATAATGCATGTCAAACTAATAATTTCAGTAAAATGATTCCACTAAGTACTTTCTTTGCAATCGTTCCCCGCTTCCAAACTTCCTAATGCCTCGTAAATTGGAAAGCTTACCAAACTGTGGCGCCACCACAATCGCCACACTAGCAGCACACGACACGATACGAGATTGTACCGCAGTGGCCCCATTGTACGAGAACTTACGATCGCGCAATGCGAAAATGTTTACCGCGCTCATCATAAAACTTGCCAATATTCGTATGATTTGGTAGTCGCAGTGTTCAGAGGGCCTACCCAACGTGTTGCCTCATGCACTTGTAAATTCGTGAAGTGTGAGAGGGACGCACCACGTTCGTAGTTCGCGGTACGTCCCCAGTTTACGAGCCGGCTGTTCTGTTTGTCAACTAGGTTACAAATCTAGATCGTCCGGAAATTTATTTTCTGGGAGTGTCACGTTTTATTCATAACTGGGATGTGAATATAAGTTTGTGTAGGTACTAGTTATGTTATGTACCTGCTGGTATAGAGTTCCACGAGAGTTGAGGTCACGCACACATCAACATGTTAAGTAAACACACGGAGAATTTAAAATTAGTGTTCTTTTTTGGTACTGACAGCAAACACAATTGCAACAATTATTACCTATCTTACAGATTGACCAAAAAGTTTGTTTAAGGGATTTGCTTCATTCATTCATTAAATTTTTTGCAATCAGTACTTCATTTGGATGTGTGTGTAATCAAGTAATCATTCACCTCAACTCTGGTGAAATTACCTAAGTATACAATGAACGTCAAAATATTTTCTTCGGTTACCGCGAGAATTACACATGAAATAAAACTATGAAAACGGATAAACTCGCGTAGTATATTAACTAAATAATTTTAACTTCATTCCGACGTTTCGAACACTTTACAGGGTTCGTACCATTTTTCGATTTTCAGTTACTGTGGCACATGTTTTTGAGAGCCTAGGTCTCCAATTGTTAGCAGCTTAGTAAAAAGGCCCCACTTCAATTTCCGTAAGCGGTTACCGACATTGCATATCGGGTAAGCAAGCTGAAGTGACAATGGGCAGGGCACATATCTCGAAGAACCGATGACCGTTGGGGCAAGAAGGTACTCGAGTGGAGACCACGTACCGGCAAATCCTTGATAAACAGAAACACAGACATAATAATCTTACAACCCAGCAAAAGTCATTAAGAAGACAGCTTTTGCACAGAAATGAATAAGAAGTTAAGTTTTCGATGAATATAATAATATATTCCCAAGGATTCAATTCCGGCTAAAAGTTTCAAAGTTTAAAGGAAGCTTAGTTTCGGGTATATCTAAACTTGTGTTATTAATTTAATTAGTAGGTACATAATTACAAAACTTAAGGTTTTACTAGCCTGTTATTGCCATTAGAGTAAAGCGCCACAAAAGTTTTCAGCTACAAGTCTCAGAACGCATATTTTGAAAGTTGCCGATTGTATTATAAAACCTAAATAAGTATTCTCATAATGAGTCTTGTAGGTCGTTTCCCAAAAACTTGTATACTTGTAATGCACGTAGAAGTTTTCTTTATAACACCATTGATTAGATAAAATGACCTGAGGTGGCCGTGTGGTGACGGCAGTAAGAATACATTTGTCACCACCCCAACTCCTTCCGCGTGTGTCGTAAGAGCTGACTAAGGGAATGAAGTGCCACCGGCTATTCTTGATAGAAGATTGATGATGGGCAGCCGCGTCATTATAGTGGACACATTGCTGCGATCGCCAATCCGCTTACCCTGCGGGGTGATTATGGGCATTTTCCTCCTAATGCGTCATACGACTCATACGCATAGTTAATAGGAGAAACTTACGTCCAGCAGTGGACTACTATAGGCTGATGTTGATTAGATAAGGGCTAACCTTAGTTTAGGATTATAATGAAAACACTATTGTATTCATTCTGATTAAATCCACTGAATCTTCGAAGTCGGTTCAAACGACCTACGGTTCTCAAACTTGGTCTTTACCCATTACTCTCGCAATTCCTATTAGCCGAGTGCTCAATATTTAATCAGCCTGCTCTCTGATTGGTTCGCAATTAGCCCCTCGATTGCTCTTTATTTGCTCTCGTCGGTAAGTGGTCTCGATCGGTTCTGAATCTTTAATGTGTCTTAAGTAATCTGTGACTGATTTTGAGGCTGGCTTCCAGCAAAACTGAAATATCCTACAATCGCGGGAAGTTGGAAGAAACAACAGCGAACAAATATTAAAGAATTATGAATGTTGTACTTGTATACCTATAAATGTTTGATACATTAAAATTTCAGTCCAATCGGAACCCTGGAAGTGCATTTAACTTGCTCGATTCCACTAGAATATTCGTAAACGTAATAATATAATATGTAAGAGCACACCACAGATTACACGTTAAAATTAATAGCACGCTAAAATGTAGCACCTAACTACGGTACGATCCGTAAGTACTATACCGGTAACTACGGTATAGTACTTACGGATAAAGAGAACAACAATTATACATTTAACATTATTATTTTCTGTAACATATACAGCGTGTAAATCTATTACGGGCGATAAAGAAAATAAACTTAATTTAAGTAATTAAACCAGATTCATTAGCGTAATCGTGGATTTGTTTTTTTAAGTTAGTGTTTATTATGACAGCACAGGTTTCGGAGCAGCTTGCAGATACGAACATTTGTTAATATTTATATGGCAGTTTATATCACCTGTTTTTGAAAGTAGTTGTCAACGACGACGCACAACTTGAGTGTGTTGCTCTACATGGCGTGCCGAATTATTTCGTACGGATAATTTTAAGACTCTAATTTTAAAAAAAAGTTATATAAATGTAGGTGCTAAACTAACCTCCGTTAAGAGCTTAGTCCGTATTAAACTTACACCCTGTACATTTAATCCTTCGGGTCCAATAACGACAATATTCATCAATATTTAATCTTAGGTATATAATATAAAAGCAATAAACAGCCGAAGTATAATCGATGGTCGTAAGTTTAATATGTACCGGTACGCAATGTTGACCTTTCCAAAGTTTGGTGGCTCCTGTGGCTTGCAAGATGAGGGTACTCCGGGTACGGACCCCTAACTAATGGCGGCTTGACCCGTACAACTTTGACTTCCGCAGTCTACATACTTGTACTTATTGTTAGTTGCGGGTATAGGTATTCGCTGTTGTATGGGAATATGCAAATACTTGTACGATATATTATGTTCTTTTAGTCTCCTACTACTTACATATATCTTTATCTCGCTGTTTGTTCACTTATGCTTCGCATTATTTTTGAGAATTAGAATATAATAGAATTCATTTATTTGGTGTAAAAAGATAAATTTAAATTAAAATACATCTTAAACTAAAAACAACAACGAAAATGATGCCACTCAGCATATTACGCCGCTAGCTAAAGTTTTAGCCATGGCGCTGGTTTTCAGGGCAACCAGAATACATGATAGGTACATTAACATTAACCTAACATAATAAAGCAGAAGAGGACATCAAAATTACAGAGAACACATTGACAAATTAAAGAGAGCAAAAGATCAGTACGAGCATAGTACCCAGTGAAGGCTCGTGGATTAGATTGATGGAAGATTTAATTGAAAAATAGATTCATAATATCTACAGAGGTGATAGAGATCCAAAGCGAACGTGAATTTAAAGCTGAAAAAAATAGCTCTTTGTGACTGTTGAGCTATTGACTCTGGCTCTGTAATTATATTGCCTTTACGGACAGATTTTTGTGCTGAAGTAATAATAGTAAATAGCAAAAAATCATACCTATTGGTAACTTGCTGTACAAATGAGCAGAAGAAAGACATAGCTTAGAGAGAGTTGAAGAAAAACACGGCTAATATCATCTTGCTTTGTGTCCATAAAACACGGTACCTAGCTGCTTTCCATCAGACGGCTATTCAAAATCAAAATCAAACGATTATGTAGAACAGTAAGTACTGATTTTTCAATCCCCAGTTAACAGTAACTGTCAAATAAATGTTAGCTCTATCCTTTTTTGACTGATGACCAGCGATAAGGATGGTAATACTTTTAACTGACGGATACTTTTAACTGAGGATTGAAAAATCAGCCCTAAGTCTATTAATAAGCATTTTTTAACTGTCTGACACAATAGCGAGAAAAACATGACTACCGGTTCTAACCCTACACAACTACGAGAAGAACCAGTAAGAAACTCAACGGGACTTATTTTTTCAAAACAGTATAATAGTACATCTTTTTAAAATAACATTAGTTTAATATGCTTGTTAGACGCGTACACCATTCTCAAAATATTACAGAAGGTTTATCAAAACGTCTACGAAAAGTCTCACGAACATTTTATGTTTCAAACATAATAGTTTCAGCTTACGCAAAACACAATATGTGCCTCGCTGTGACATAGGGCTTATTATTCCACTCGGGATGATTCACCAAAAGGTACTTTCAACAAAACAGGATCCTTTATAGTACTGATACGGCGAGAAACATGCTTACCTTTATTTATTTATTTTATTTTGTTTTTTGTCGAACATACCAAATTTGAATACGAGACTTGCGTAGCTTACTAACTGTAAACAAAAAACATGTGATTTTGCCGGTACATTTGTGATACCGTCGGTTGACAACCAAAACTCACTAACAAATACCTACTTGAAATAAAGCTCGTATCTCAGTTCTGTTTTAATGTTTTAATACTTTGCTGGTGGTAGGACCTCGTGCAGGGTCCACTCGGATAGCTACCAGTTAACCTGCCGCTAAATAGTTAATACTGTGTTCCGGTTTGGGGGTAAGATAGCCGGTGTAATTATTGACTTAGAGGCAATCCATCTAAGTCCTCAGGGCAGGCAGCGCATAGGCGATTTTTTGATCACTATGTTCAAGGGCCTCAGTTCCCGCTTTCCATCAGGTGGGCTGAGAGCTCAGTTGTCTACCTTCGTCACATAAAAAACTGACCTACGGGGTTGCTAAGAGTGACAGTTTTTATAGTTGTCAGACGATATGGAGATTGTACTTTGGGTATTTTATGTTTGTTGTATTTATGTGTATGTAGGTAGTATTTATTCAAAAAACCTCTCGTATCTTAATTATTGAAATATTTACTTCTCTGGTATTCGTCCCACCATTTGCGAGTAAACAATGTTCTATCGACATTTTTCTCGCTCAAGAAACGAACAAAACATATAGATCAGTAAAAGTGACAGACATATAAGTAAAGTTAATTTGATTGATTTTGTGTATGTTATTAATGTTATTATGTTGTGATGTTAGGAGAAATTGTCCGTCAAAGTCCTGAAGAGCAACCAAACCCTCTAATTCCTGCAAAGAGATTTGATCAATCACAATGATAGTTAATCAGCATACCGAATTCATTAGATATAAGAGTATGTATGTTAGAAAGCATGGATGGATGGACACGTATTTTTTCACCTGAAACGTTAAATCAAAGAGACAAGTCAAAGTTTCGTAATTTTCATCATTCTACGGAAGCGCATAACAGACATCCTAAAATTATTCAACTCCTAACTACTTCTCATTAGTACAGGCTGGCAAATGATTCTTCGAAAAATTATCAATCAAACTCAGTCTATAGTCAGCTTACTAAATCTGGGTTTCATAGCCAAGCCAGATCAGTAAGCGCACGGGATATAGTACCTAACCCTGTAGTACAATCACGTTATGATAGGAAACCAGGATAGATTAGACTCTGAGCCTCGTTACGTACGTAGATCATGAGGTCTCCTGTTTATTCTGGTTTTGTAAAGCGAGTGTCTAAGGAGATTTGAGTAACTGCACTCTACTACCGGTCACGTAGTACATTTGTTCCCTGCATACTTGCATTTGCAGTTGTAGCATAGATATAAGATGCAGTAACTGCATTGGAACATGAATCCAATAATCTGCCTTATTGTACAACAAAAATGGTTTAAAATAAAATGAGATTTCAATTGTATTTACGTTTATTATGCTTTTTCGATAATACTTATAGTGGAACCTGGACACAGCTGCTAGGTCCCATACTTGTACGGCGCTTTGTCAAGGCGTAAAAAATTTAAGCGTTTCTCATTCAAGATTCTTCGCGGGACATTTTTGACTTACAATTTGGTACTTTGTTGACTTTTGCCATTTCCGCCTTATTTTTAGGGTTTGAAGTAGGTTGCACCTTCAGTACAGTGTTTACTTCGAAAAGTTTAGGGAAAATATTTCAATATTCATGGTTTCTAACAATGGCAAATATAAGTAGAGGTGGTTAGCAATCACAAGTTGTAGAATATTCTCAAAATTGCGGGAATATACTTGTAAAATTCCAAGAATTTTCGTGAAATTTAAAAGTTCTCATTTAGAATATATCCTAGAGAATTTATGAAAAATATTGTATTTCACAATCGAGTAGACACAGACTAAAGTAAACCTTAAAAGGCATGTATATACAACGGTTTTGGCATGATTAGATTGCTTGTAAATTTTAAATTGCCGAGAACATTATCTTTAGAAGTTTCACAACTTATGAAACTTCTCCTCAGTACATTGCTAGAAGTGGTAGATGCGGGATATTTTTATACCGTTTGTGGTCGTTGCCGTCACGTTCTAACAAGTACCTATCCGAATCCGAAAGTGAGGCGTAGTACAATAAATCGTAAACGCGTGACCATCATCATAACGACCATCCAATTCATAAGCCACCAGATTATATTTCGGGGTCGGTCGAATTAGTAAATGTTACTCAGGGTGACTTATGCATACAAGGTCTGAGGTTTTTTGTGAGTGTTGAAACACCTTGTATATATTTTCATCTAATAAAAGTCTTTTTATTTTCACTAACTTGATGGAATTGGCCATTTTTTGCGATAAACTTCCACTTCCTTTTTTCCTCGGCTTATTCTCTTAGCATGCCGACTACTAGCGAATATCTGAAAGATGCCTATGTAGTTAGCCGCATCATGAGCTGCTGTCGCGTTATTAACGCGGACTTACTATCCGGCTCGCTCGCACCAATAAGCGAGTACGGGCCGAGATGGATATAAAGTAAGTCCGCATAAATAACGCGAGGATAGCTTATCGTAGGCACACTGGATGCCTGAGGGTGCGGCTCCACTGACGCGGAGCGGAGCGGAGCTGTGGAAGCTCGGCCAATGAGACCGCATCACAGTGTTCCGAATTCGACTTTTAAGAATGTAATTGGTCAATTTTGCACAGCTCCGCTCCGCTCCGCGTCAGTGGAGCCGCACCCTAAGGGCCTGGGACATACACTGTACACGCATCCAGTGTGGTTTAGCCTTAACTGAGACAACTCAGATGACATACTATTGTTTTCATGGACCTATATGTATTTATTTGTATGTAAATATTATCGTGTGACATTTTGTTCGACGATTATTTGACATGTTGACCCCAGTGCGGTTATGCCAGCAGCGGTCTTTTGGCAGTGAGCTCAACATAACAGTCAAATTATATTGCTGTTCTCTACCATATTTATACAATGACACTGGTCGCAAAATTTCATAGTTTTCCTTAAATTAACCAACAATCTGTTTTTGGGCATTTCTCCGAGCGTTTCAACCGCCGTGAATTCAGTGGCAACATTATTACCCGATTTTTGTGGGTATCTTATAGTTTTTTTGGGTATATTGGTAGTTGTCAACTACGTATACCAATATATCCAAAAGTTCTTGCATCTCTCACGGGATTTGTGTGATAAGGCTGCCATCGAAGTCACGGTGGTTGAGGATTTTTTTTGGGTATGGTGTTTAACTGGAAATCTATTCGCTTTTATAATTCAGCCACCACGGCCGCTATCACAGCATCGTAGTACCATGAACGATATCGTGAAGCGAACAGAGTTCAGGACAGTTTCGCTAAATATCGCTATATCCTCCTGCCGCCCAGACAATACAATTTTTGAATTTATTTCATAATCATAGTGTTAGAAATAAAATAGAGTTCCTTTTGATTGAGGAGTCCTTCTTATGGGCCTCTGGGCGGCTAGAGGGTATTGCATGGGCAGTTTCATAGTTACTCTGTTGGGTAATCTCGAACGGACTGTCAAGTAGTAAGCATGTTACAATCCGCTCTCAGTCTAATTCCCTGGCCACGACATTGGTCTAAGGCGATCGGCTTAGCGGAAAACGTGTGGTGCTCCCTCTCGTACCCATATCGGCATCCTGCTCCAACTCATGGATTCGGTCGCCGCTGGTCGCCTTAGATGCTCGAGCGGAGCGTCCGGCGGAGCGTCCATGTTAAACAAATGTATACGTATGCGCGTGCCATGGCCTGCTACCGCGAACACCGAAGTTCAAAATTTCTGGGAGTTTTCTCTGTTACTCTAATGACGCCTTCGTTGTGAGTGACAGAGACAAACTCCGAAATTTACGAAGTTTGGTGTTCGCGGTATAGGGCCGCTGAGTACACGCCATCGAAATCCTTTGGACGCTCAACGCGCCGCTGCCAGTCACGTTCGCTACTCAGGCCTTACTCATCTCTACCTACGCGTCGCTTGTAAGAGCCGTCATATTGATTCATGACCTTGCGCACACGACGAGACGCGTCGACGACGCGTTTGATATCAGTCGCTCGCTCTCGCTACTGTCGTACTGCAGTGTTATTCACTAAGGAAACCACCTTGCCAACAGCGTTGTGTCAGCGCTGCGGCAGCGTCGAGCCTAAAAATGGTAATGCACTTTAAACGACACTAGCGCTCGAATGCGGCGTGAGCTGGAACTACACTCCGTCGAGAGTTACCGCCTACAGCGACGACGAGCTGTTCTACGTTAGTGAATACGTTTTTCGCAGCGCTGCGCTCTACGTCGAAGTGAAGGCTGTCTCGTCGTCGACCTCGTTGACGAACGCAGCGTCGAATGTGTGAATAAGAGAATAGCATAACTGGCCGCACGCTACTCGAGTCGCATACGCGTTGCAGACGAAATGACGGCGATGGAAGAAATTTTTAATGTTTATTTTATTTTTATTTTATTTTATTTATTTAGGTTCACCAACAATCATTACACTTTTTCATTTATACTATGATACATGCTATTACATATTCACTCTAAGTGCAACAATTACTTAGAGGTAAACACCACATGCGAAACTGTGTGAATACATATAACTTAATTTAAATAATATAAAACTGTGCTACTATGAAACTATAAATGTTAACGCTTTCGGTGACACTACATCGACATTTAGGGTGCTTGTATGGTTAACTACGCTTAACTCTCGCACTGTCAGCGAAAGCGTTAAATTTGACAAAACAATAAATTCATGAGGATATCTTGACTTAAATGCATAATAGGCTATGCCCTTATACAAATAACAATACAATGCCTTAGGAAGAAGATAATAATAATAATTACACAATATCATGTAAAGTACAAGTACCATTAGGAACAGCTAGGAACCAGACATTTACTTGTTCACCTACTTATTCGATGCATGTTTACGGATTGCTGATAATAATTTACTAGGTGAATCGGAGTAAATATCCGTCACATCACTGTAACCATTAGCAACTCCAGAAAACCTGTAAATGGGAGAGTTCTTGCCAGACACTGACTTTCTAAGGGGATCTTGGTTGTTTTTAAATTTTAAATTTGGTGATTATGTTTGTTGTATTATGTATACCTACATATGTAGGTATTATTTATTCAGAAAATTGATTTTAAAGTTATTTAAATTTTGGTTTCTCTGGTATTCGTCCCACCATGATTATGTGAGTAAGCAATGTTCTATCGACATTTTTCTCGCCCAAGAAACGAACAAAACATATAGATCAGCAAAAGTGACAAATATATAAGTAAAGTTATATACCAGAGATTGCTGGCTGTTCACACAGCCTTCGAGTGTAGGTAGTTGCTTAAACAAGAAAACTTAGGTAAATTAATTGATTTTGTATATGTTATTATGTTGTGATGTTAGGAGAAATTGTCCGTCAATGTCCTGAAGAGCAACCAAACCCTGTTATTCCTGCAAAGAGATTTGTTCAATCACAATGATAGTTAATCAGCGTACCGAATTCATTAGATATACGAGTATGTATGTTAGAAAGCATGGATGGATGGATACGTATTTTTTCACCTGAAACTTTATATCAAAGAGACAAGTCAAAGTTTCGTAATTTTCATCATTCCACGGGAGCGCATAACAGACATCCTAAAATTATTCAACTCCTAACTACTTCTCATTAGTACAGACTGGCAAATGATTCTTTGAAAAATTATCAATCAAACCCAGTCTATAGTCAGCTTACTAAATCTGGGTTTCATAGCCAAGCCAGATCAGTAAGCGCACGGGATATAGTACCTAACCCTGTAGTCACGTTATGATTGGAAACCAGGATAGATTAGACTCTGAGCCCCATTACGTATGTAGATCATGAGGTCTCCTGTTTATTCTGGTTTTGTACAGCGAGTATCTAAGTAGATTTGAGTAACTACTCTGTACTACCGGTCACGTAGTACATTTGTTCCCTGCATACTTGTATTTGCAGTTGTAGCATAGAAATAAGATGCAGTAACTGCATTGGAACATGAATCCAATAATCTGCCTTATTGTACAACAAAAATGGTTTAAAATCAAATAAGATTTCAATTGTATTTACGTTTATTATGCTTTTTCGATAATACTTATAGTGGAACCTGGACACAGCTGCTAGGTCCCATACTTGTACGGCGCTTTGTCAAGACGTAAAAAATGTAAGAGTTTCTCATTCAAGATTCTTCGCGGGACATTTTTGACTTGCAATTTGGTACTTTGTTGACCTTTGCCATTTCCGCCTTATTTTTTGGGTTTGAAGTAGGTTGCCGCTTCGGTACTCGTGTTCGGTACAGTGTTTACTTTGAAAAGTTTAGGGAAGAAATCTTTTCCCTAAACATATAAAAAAATATTTATGGTTTCTAACAGTGGCAAATATACTGTCCATTCATCCTTAGTTGTCTTATTTAGTATACAACTTTCTAACCTAAAAGTACACGTTTTCTGTTGTAAACTGCTGTTTCCTTGATAAAAAATTAAGCAATTTACTAATCAATACAGTCGGACTGCACAAATACGGACTCAGGTATTTTGGTATCAGGCCAATTAGGCAGTTTACAACAGAAAACGTGTACTTTTAGGTTAGAAAGTTGTTTACTAGATAAGACAACAACTAAGGATGAATGGACTTTAAGTAGAGGTGGTAGATGCTGGATATTTTTAATACCGTTTGTCGTCGTTGCCGTGACGTTCTAGCAAGTACAGTCAAAAACAAAATAAGGTGTACACAAAAATGTTCAAAAATATGTCCCAGTGCACTCTAATTCTGCTTAATAAGAACGTCTTATCATATTTATGTGCGGATTCTTTCGATACTTATTTTGGCACTTGACTGTACCTATCCGAGTCCAAAAGTGACGCGTAGTACAATAAATCGTAAACGCGTGACCATCATAACGACCATCCAGTTCATAAGCCACCAGATTATATTTCGGGGTCGGTCGAATTGGTAAATGTTACTCAGGGTGACTTATGCATTATAAGGTCTGAGGTTTTTGTGAGTAGTGAAACACCCTGTATAATATTTTCATCTTTGTGCTAATAAAAGTCTTTTTGTTTGCTATCCTTAAGTTTGCATGCACTAAGTATTTATTTTATATTTTTATTTTTTTCAACCCGCTGTTCTGTGTTGCCCGTGTGGTGACAGCATTAAGAATACATTTGTCACCAACCCAATTCATCCTGTGGGTGTCGTAAGAGTCGACTAAGGGGTCGAAGTGTCACTGATCATCATTTGATAAACGATTGATGATGGGCAGCAGCGTCATCATAGTGGACTATCATAGGCTGATGATGATGAACCCGCTGTTTTTTGTTAAATCACGCATGTAGCTGACTTCCACGATACAGGCTTTGCCTAGAGTGGGAGTCGTCAATAATTTGCGTTATGTAGGTACTTAGTTAAATATTTCTTGGTTAATTAATAAACATAATTTACTTTTTTTATTTTACTTTTTATTTCCAATAACTTGATGGAATTGGCCATTTTTTGCGATAAACTTCCACTTCCTTTTTTCCTCGGCACATTCTCTTAGCGTGCCGACTGCTAGCGAATACCTGGCCACATAATTTCACCACGTTGACAAGTGCTACAATTGTAAATTTACTGTTTCTCCAATAAGAAGGGCCGTGCATTTGTTTGCCACCAACATAAAATGATGTGCAGGAACTTATATAAATCAGCAGTAAATAAGTACCTTTTTGTGAAGCGAAATTACAAGTGTCACAAAAAACACGACAATTGTAGCGAAATTCCGACATAAGCCGAACCTCATGTCAAGATTTAATGAAAATTGTACTAAATCTTGCGACAATTGTCATGGGTTTCGGAAAATAAATAGTAGTTAATTAACGATACAATAACGTTACTACATGGACCGTCCAATAGTAAGCCGTAGCCGTAGCCTACGGAGGCCTGTGACGTCAGTAACAGTGATATTTTACAATTGTCACACTTGTAATTATGGTGAAATAGGCCACTGAAAGATATATGTACCCGTACCATGAGCTGCTGCCGCGTTATTATCGTGGACTTACTTTAAATCCGGCTCGCTCGCACCAATAAGCGAGTACGAGCGGGATGGATAAAAAGTAAGTCATTGTTAATAAAGTGGTGATGACTAACGGCGCCGAAACGTGGTCTTTCACCATCGGCCTCATCTCTAAACTCAGAGTCGCTCAAAGAGCTATAGAGAGGTCTATGCTCGGAGTTTCTCTGCGTGATCGAATCAGAAATGAGGAGATCCGTAGGCGAACTAAAGTTACTGACATAGCCTTCCGGATTAGTAAGCTGAAGTGGTAATGGGCAGGCCACATTGCACGCAGAGCAGATGGTCGATGGGGTCGAAAAGTGCTCGAGTGAAGACCACGGCTAAGCAAACGTAGCGTAGGACATCCACCCACGAGATGGACAGACGACCTTATGAAGGTCGCTGGGACACGCTGGATGCAGGTCGCATCTAACCGGTACATGTGGAGGTCCAGAAGGGAGGCCTGTGTTCAGCAGTGGACGTCTTATGGCTGAGATGATGATGATAATGATGAAAAAGGCGGTGGCAGCTTATGGTAGGCACATTGGGTGCCTGTAAATATGTTTGAGTCTCACGTTAGTTATTATAATTATAACTATAACGTTAACCTTGTGGGGGGGCCTACCCACGCTACGCCTTCCGGTACGTGGCCGCCACTCAAGAACCTTCCCGCCCCAACGGCCATCGGTTCTAAGCGCAATGTGCCTCGCCCACTGCCACTTCAGTTTAGCGATTCGGAGAGCTATTTCGGTTACTTTGGTTCTGCTGCAGATGGTCTCATTTTTAATCCGATCACGCAGAGAGACTCCTAGCATAGCCCTCTCCATTGCCCTTTGGGTGACTTTGAGTCATTGTGGCAATCTTTGGGGGAGGCCTATGTTCAGCAGTGGACGTCTTTCGGCTGATATGATGATGATGATGATGATGACGTTAACTATAACGTTAGTTATAATAATTATAACTAACGTGAGACTCAAACATATTTAAATATTTATCAATCGATTTCGATGTAAGTCGATAATTGCTCGGCATGTTTCGATCCTCATCAAATCATCATTTTAGAGGATCCTCATCATGGAGTACCGGCGATCAAAGTCCGACGTGTTAAGGAACGTTATAAGTTAAGGATTTTTTTCTAATGGTTTATGTAACCAGTGAGCAAACGCTGTGCCGCTACAGCATCGTAGTACCTACGATGAACGATACCTATCGTGAAGCGGACAGAGTTCAGGGGGGTTACCATGACGTGCTATAATGTTTAGGTCGAGAGAAAGAGAAAAGGCTATACGAGTCATATATCTCTGTCCCTTTCCTTGAACCTAAAATGAATCGAATTAGTAGGTACATTTAGTACTTCATGGTAACCCCCCTGGACAGTTTCGCTAAATATCGCTGTATTGCATGGGCAGTTTCATAGTTACTCTGCTGGGTAATCTCGAACGGACTGTCAAGTAGTAAGCATGTTACAATCCGCTCTCAGTCTAATTCCCCGGCCACGACATTGGTCTAAGGCGACCGGCTTAGCGGAAAACGTGTGGTGCTCCCTCTCGTACCCATATCGGCATCCTGCTCCAACTCATGGATTCGGTCGCCGCTGGTCGCCTTAGATGCTCGAGCGGAGCGTCCGGCGGGGCATCCATGTTAAACAAATGTGTACGTATGCGCGTGCCATGGCCTGCTACCGCGAATACCGAAGTTCAAAATTTCGGGAAGTTTTCTTTGTCACTCTAATGACGCCTTCGTTAGAGTGACAGAGACAAACTCCGAAATTTACGAACTTTGGTGTTCGCGGTATAGGGCCGCTGAGTACACGCCATCGAAATCCTTTGGACGCTCAACGCGCCGCTGCCAGTCACGCTCGCTACTCAGGCCATACTAAGGCCCATCTCTCACGAGGTGACTCTTCGAGATCCTACGCGTCGCTTGTAATGCCGCGGCCACAACATTGGTCTAAGGCGACCGGCTTAGCGGAAAACCATATGTGCTCCCGCTCGTACCCATATCGGCATTCCGCTCCAACTCATGGATTCGCTAGCCGCCTTAGACCAATGTCGTGGCCAGGATATAAGAGCCGTCATATTGATTCACGACCTTGCGCACACGACGAGACGCGTCGACGACGCGTTTGATATCATTGGCTCGCTACTGTCGTCCTGGTCGCACGCTGCACGAGTCGCATATGCGTTGCCGACGAAATGACGACGGTGAAACAATTTTTTAATGTTAATTTCGTACAGGAGGTGAAAAAATATACATGTTGTATAATTATAAGCTGCCTGAGTATGCCAGGAAAGATGTAACAGAAAAGGCGTGGATTGAGATTGGAGAAAAAAAACTTAAATTATTAAAAAGTACCTATACGAATGCACACAGAATAGTTTTTTTTTATGTTTTCGCTTGTTTTTGTAATTAACATACTGCAAAATATTGGCTCCGTCACTCGAGTCACTAGATATTGTCGCACGAATGTTGTTCCGCAACTTATGCAAATAAGTCTCATTAGCGTAGCACCGTGTGCGCAAACGAGTAGCATACCGGCGTAGGCGACCATGGTTTGGGTCTCAGTCGCGTAGCATTTGAATAGCCTCGTGAGAGATGGGCCTAAGTGCACGGATTGGTTGGAGTAGAATGCTCTCGTGAATTGATAAGCTATGCGAATACCGTGGTTTCCTCTCGCTGGTATTGAACGGAGTTTAATCAAGTTTGTGTGCTGCCCCAATTTGGTTTGGATTTAGTTACTAACAATCCTTAGCCTTATAATGGGATGGGCTAATAATGTTCTAGATTAACCTAAGTTTGACTTATTTGGACCTTAATTTAAAATTGTAATGGAACATTATGGAGTGTTGGTTGTCTTGTTTTTATCGATCTACGGTAGGTACAACAATATTGCATAATACTGCATAAGTATTTGAGTTTACATATCGATCATCATAAATTTTGACTGCACCCGTACCCTACTTGGTAGTAACCCTGCCTACTGAGCTGTCAACCTATTTCGTAGCCTTAACGTCGGTTATGCAACTAGACAGTTTTCTTAATTCAGCCAGTCTCGTCTTGGTAGAGACAACAATCAAATGGCTGCTAATTTTATTGTAGTCTTATGTAAAATATCCACTAAGTACAGTAAAGGAAATTGATTCACGCACCGTTTTTGACTTTGTCACAGTGACAATCAATATGGAACTCACTAGGAACCTCAATTGTTATCACTATGAGAAAGTACGAAGTGGTACTTAAATCAATTTCCTTGACTATACATCTGTACAAACGTAGAAATTAACTTTACTTCCCTATCAAATTAACCTTACATACATTCCTTTAATTAAAAAAAAAACTAAATAGCTTTTTTTCATATTCTTATTTATATATAAAATATGAAACTATTTTATATATTTCCATATTTCCAAAGTAGGTACCTAAATAAACAAAATTGTAACTATTCTCTGTTTCGTACCTAATTTCGTAGTTGAATCACTAAAATTGAAGTACCTAATTATTCTACATTTAGAAACAGAACGCAGTGTTATAGTAATTACGGTGCCCAGCAGCGCGCAATAACTGCTTGCTTATCATTTTCAACCCTATTTCGTGGTAATAAGGGTTCTAGGTGGCTAGAGCTACCAAAAGTATGCTAGTGGCTGAGAGCATCCTCAGTAATATGGTTATCCGCGCTTTGAACGACGAAGCGTTTAATTGGTGCAGACTCGCCCATCAGCCAGAATAGCTCGCTATTTCATATTTCGCATACCTAGATCAAAACAGTATAACTCAAAATGTACCGTAAAACCATACAACTATAGTCCAGTACTAAAACTATGGTCTACACGTTCAACTCGTAATTAAGCATCAATAGAAATATTTTATTTTGGTTTTATCTAAGTTTTTTTAAACATTAATGAGGAGAATTTGTGTAACAACTGCGTCAATAATATAATAGTTACACTAAATCGAAAACTTTTGACTTAGTTTTGGACCATAGTTGGGAGCTTTTGGACTATAGTTGGGTAGTTTTACGGTACCTATTTATTTTTTAACTACGGGTACATTTGAGATCTACAAACTTTGTAGATCACGAATATACACTTAGCTGTAAAACAGATACATTTTGAGTTAATACTGTTTTGACTTAGGTGTGCGATTTGTATAAATGTCCAATATTCATACAAAGAACGATCTAGTTTTATGTAATTATCTATGAACTTATTCTAAGTAAAGAAATAAAATAGATTAAGAACAAAATAACATTTTTATTTTCTTGAATTTTTCGACCCGTTTTGTGTTTGAACCAGGTTTGAACCATTTAGCTGAACAAGCGTTTTAGAGTTCCGTAGTATTTAAACTAGGAACCCTTATAGTTTTCGCCATGTCCGTCTGTCTGTCCGCAGCATAGCTTAGTGGCCGTTAGTACTAGAAATGCAATTTGGTACAGGTATACAAATATTAATCACGTCGTCAAAGTGGTAGAATAAAAAGTAAAAAAAAAAGTTTCGTGTTACTTCCCCTAGTACTAAAGTGGGGATGATTTTTGCTTTAAACCGAAAGCGTGGTGTATATTTTAGAAAGAATAAGGGTCCCAATAGAAAGTTGTTTTCTAAAGTAAATTTTTCGGAGATAACCGCTTTAGAATAAAAAAAAGAATAATGCCCCCCTCTAACTTTTGATCCATGAGGCCAAAAAATATGAAAAAAATCACGAACAGTCGGCTTATAGAATACTTCAAAATAAAACTATTTCGAACATAATCAGCCCAGTCGTTTTTGAATAACTACCCTACACTGAGCATGGCCCGACATGCTGTTGCCCTGTTTTTGTCTCTGAATTTCTTCGCGGATTTATCACAAAGCAAATTTTCATAAAACGGAATACCTAGTAAATATGAATGATATTCGGAATCCGTACTTATAACAACATAAAAGTTACCAGGAAAACTGAGTTAGGATTAAAACCATTACAACACTGTAACTACTATTATAGCCGGGTTATAGTTAAGCGCACTTAAACCGTGCACAGATGGTTGGCTCGTTAAAATATTGTTCGGTGTAGTTAATTAAATTGAAATTGTTGGGAAATTTGCTTTTAAGCGAATTTAGTTAATTTGTACTTTGTACCTACTGTAGTTATGCAGTTAGGTATTTCAGTACTAAGCTATGATCTATTCGCTATAAACAGCCGCGGTGATAACTGATAGCTGCAGACTTAGCACAAGATTGCTGCGACAGTCACCAAGAGATAGGATAACCTTCTATTAATCCTTCTTCTATTAATATCGTTAGTAAAAGACGGGAAGTCTATCTCGCGGCGACATACTGTCGCAACAATCATGTGCTAGGCCTACTGGGCGAGTATCGCCATGTCTCTTTTATTTACACGGGATGCGAGTGCGTATCTTTTGTTCGTGTTTATTTTATAGCCGATAGTTCATAGCTTAGTAGCTCGCGGTAAGACCAGTGCCTTACGAGTAAATGACGACTATTTCAATTGCTTTTCTCAAACTTGCTACGGAATGTTGATGTTACTTACGTTAAATTAAACCCGGAAATACTATGTATCCGGTGTCATGTGCTAAGATGATAATATGTAAAGAGATTTCATGTATTTATTTCACACCTAGGACTGCAAACAAACTGTCTTTTGTTTTGAAACGTCAAATTGTGACACTAGGTTTTGTTATTCAGCCACAGAAAAAAAATTTACCTTAGAACTAATGTTTATACCAACAGGTAAAAGGAGACCTCAAACAGATTAAAAAAAAAGTTAGGTGCGAATGTTTTTTTTAATGTTATACGACACTATACTATTGATATATTTACAAATTAAGTAGTATGGTTCGGCGAAATCAGTTCGTTTTATTTCATGGCAAGTTTGAGAAAAGCACTATACAAATCTCGGCGAGAAACAGGGTTACAGGCCGCGTATCACTATCTCAGTTCCTTCGGCCAGATATATCTACTTGGCCTGTAACCCTTCGTTTCCCGTCCTCTATAGTAATGTACTATTACATAATCCCAGAACACGTGATTTAAACTTTGTCCGAGTTCCTTAAGTTGGTGATTGGTCAACTTGATTCCATATGAGAAGCTTTATCGAGATTTTTCAATGCAATTCATCCAAATCCTAACACGCGCAAAATGCGATTTTAATATAAATGAGTCTTATGACAGGTTTGTCCTAGTTATTAAGGATACCTATTAATAATTATTTCCTTATCTGTGAAGATGGCATTTTGCAACAATGCCGAAATTCAGAGTGCTCGAGAATTTAAATCTTTACGGTAAATAACGGAGTATTTACTAACCCCTTTATTCATAAACGTTTGTTAACTTAACAAGCCGCTAATAATTGTTTGTCCCTTTCGCTCTTAACAGTGTGTCCATAAGAGCAAAAGGGACAAACAATTATTAGCGGCTTGTTAAGTTAACAAACGTTTATGATTAAGGGGGTATATTTGTATCGTAAAATAACCTTGTTAGCTTAAAAAAAAATTAATAAAAATAATAATTTAATGTATGTGTATTTCAAATTGTGTCACGGTATTTTTTTTTCTAATTCGTAGATTATGTTATTAAATATAGGCACGTAGGTATAAATTAGATATTTTAAGTACTTTTTTTTTCCTAAGGTTACACTGGCATAAAATACAATTTCTTCTTGGAAAAAATAGCACAAAATATTCTTAAAACTAAAATACTAATAACTAACTTAAACTACAACATCCCCCAAGACGCTTCCCTGGGAGTGCCCATAACACTGGCTACATTTCCTAGCTGGATAGCAATGCCCAACCTCTGGCCAAGAAACGAGCCAGCCTTATGGTCACTCGTTGCCTCAGACAGCCTTCTCCCCAACTCCTTAAAAAGTTTGAAGGCGCCAGGACTCCACGGCCCCAAAGTAATTTAATACATATTAATTGAAATATTGCGGCATTATTAACCTTATAAACTTTTCGTTATCCACATCGACTTTTTCCTAATGAAATTGGCCCTTAAAATATTACCTTTCACTCTTCATTCGTCCTTTACTGTTTGTTTCCCTTTATTTCACAATTTACGTATGGGAATTATAACAAGCTTAAAAGCAAGCTTGTATACTGTTAAAAGCATTATTACATACTTGGCTTTGCCTTTAATGTGCCATATTTCATGTAAATTCCCGCATAATTTTATTTAAACTAAGATTGAGCGAAGACACGCTCAATTTATTTATTCATTAGAATGCTCCGTTCTCTGACATCAGAGAGAAATAATATCCCATGTCTCTTCATTGTTATCATAGATGGCGCTAATCGTTTTCGTTTTTACGTCCTCTTGTAAGAGTTATACATAATTATTTGCGTTGCGTCTGTAGAGCTGGACAAAAAGTAATCAGATTACTCCTTCCAATTAGACATAATATTACCAAGAAAGGTAATTTACGTAAGTGTAATGTAGCCTGGTTATAATAAAAAGTATATGTTGAAGTAGTTTATGTCAGTCTGAAATTGTCAAATAAATCGGTATAAATCTGCTGATCTACATTCACTGCATCATTTATTACCCTGGAGTCCCTATTTTACACTCGATGAAATTACTTTTTGGCCAACCCAACCCTGTCGTGTAGGATACTCAAACCGTGTTTAGGCTGTATTTTTACAGTCTTTACACGCACAATTCTGAACTGCGAAAGCAACAGACATAACAGTAACACTGCGTAACATCTTCAACAATGATGACTGATGAACGCGTGGAAGGTTCCTCTCAATTAACTTACTTCTCTCTGCTGATATGAAATCTCATATTAACTTGTCTACTTCCACGTTGGATTTATGTGGCGAGGAAAATTGTCCCGTCTACTTGATGTATGACTTCATGTTTTGTATGCACAAAGTTTTCCCCAGAAGAGAGACCCTAAACCCTGGGGCGTTTTGTTGTACTTATAATTAAAACTTTTGTTTTACAGCCTTACCTAAACTGTGTGGATTAAATTATGTGATGCAATGCGTAAATTTCAAGACGGGCATTACACAGAGTACAGCCAATATATGAATATACCTATTTAAATAATTTCATGCTTGTAATATGTTAGGTCTATGCTTGTTCTAATTCTAATCGTATGTATATAGTTTGTATTAGCGCTACATAGTCCACGTATTGGGCTTCACTGAAAATCAGCGTCGCGAAATGTGCCCAGTGGCTCATTTCGTGACACCAAAGCTGAGTGCAGCCCATTTAGCGCAATCTGTTTTTATATATGTTGTTATTTATAGTTATTATAAGTTGTATTATGCTAATAAAGTAAATTTTCTTTCTTCTTTCTTTCTAATTAGTACGGTCAAATCGTACATAATTTTACCCTAAACTCGCAAATCAAGTAGTATCGCTGCATTTTTGGTATGTTGTTTAGACACCATAGGACAGTATAAAACCATATTTTGCAAGCAAAAAAAAGTTGTGCTAGCTGGGTAGTACGTGAAAAACCGCGAAATTTACGGCCATTTTTTAGTTTCTGATTTTTATTAAAAAAACCTTATGTTTTTTGATATCATATGTAAATAAACGTTTAAAGACTAATAAATTTCTAACAAGTTGAGCTAACATGCATTACCGTAGGTCTTATAGTTTCAGAGATTCGAGACTTTAAAAAGTACCCCCTTTTTGTAAACTAGATAAAATTTTGTGTTTTGCTAACGTTTTCGACTCAATATCGCCTCACCTAATTATGCTACGAAAAACATGCAATAATGACCTTATAGCGCACTAATATTCTTTAATTTAAGGGTAAAATTAGGTCAGTAAACCTTGTAGTTGAAAGTATAAACCCGAAATTCCAAAGGCAGGAGGCCCGCTATCTAAGTTTTTCATACAAATCGCAAGTCGAGTTGCAAAGCTGCAATTTTGGTATATTATAAAGGCCTTATAGATATATACGAAAATGCATATTAAAAGAAAAACAAAAAAATAATTTGGGCATAGGACGTAAAAAACGGAAAAAAATTCGCACTTTTTTTAGTTTTTGACGTTTAACTAAAAATCTATTATCTTTTTGACACTGATTGCTATAAAACTAAGAAAGAACATTAAATTTGAAAGGATTTGAGCTACGTTGCATCACCGTAAGTTATATATATTTTGAGATACGACATTTCATAAAGTGCCCTTTTATCAAAACATAAACAAATTTTAGGTTACGTTAAAGCTATTCACTAAATATTGGCAAAACGTTCGCGCTAAGAAAAAAAAGTAATTGTAGATAATAACTACATTAAATTTGGAACAAATTGAGCCGATAACAATTACTGTCTTATAGTTGGGGGTATACGAGGCTTCAAAACATGCATTTATTTTCTTAACTTAATGAAGGGCACATTTTGAAATGTCGTATCTCTAAATTCATATAATTTAGGGTAATGCAAGGTAGCTCAAATCCTTTCAAATTTAATATTATTTCATAGTTTTATAGCAATTAGCATCAAAAAGTTATAGTTTTTTAGTGAAACTTCAAAAACTAGAAAAAGTCCGATTTTTTTCAGTTTTTTACGTCCTATACCTAAATCCTTTTTTTTTTACTTGTAATATGCATTTTCGTACATCCCTATAAAGCCTATAATAATATACAAAAATTGCAGCTTTGCAACACGACTTGCCATTTGTATGAAATACTTAGATAGCGGACCTCCTGCTTTTTGAATTTCGCGTTTTTAGTTTCAATTACAAAGTTTACTGACCTGATTTTACCCTTAAATGAAAGAATATTAATTGCGCTATAAGATAATTATTTCATGTTTTTCGTAGCATAATTAGGTAAGGCGATATTAAACCAAAAACGTTAGCAAAACTCAACATGTTATCTAGTTTACAAAACAGGGTACTATTTGAAGTCTCGAATCTCTGAAACTATAAGACCTACGGTAATGCATGTTATCTCATCTTATTACTAATTCATTCATCTTTAAACGATACCTGATACATATTATCAAAAAACGAAAGGCTTTTTTTATAAAAATCAGAAACTAAAAATAGACAGTAAATTTCACAGTTTTTCACGTATAACGCAGCTAGCACAACTTTTTTTTGCTTGCAAAATGTGGTTTTATACTGCCCTATGGCGTCTAAATAACATACCAAAAATGCAGCTTTACTACATGTTTTGCGAGTTTAATGTACGATTTGACCGTACTAAATATACTGTGATTATTTTAATCAACTCGTTCGGTATTCCTAGGCCTACTGTACCGCGAAATTCGGAATTTGAAAATTCCAATAAAAGTATTAGAGTGACAGAGACAAAGCGAGATTTGCGGATTTCGAAGTTCGTGTTAGGCCCGCTGAATTAAAAAAGAGTCCTCGAGAACATCGCGGTATTCGCTCAAATATTCGTGTTTCATTTTTACCCTCCGAAATCGTATTCAATGTGCCAAATTAAGTAACGAAGTGGATATTATTGTGTGGAACGAAGTTGAATATTTATTCATTTTTATTTTAAATATTACCTATGTATGTTATGATATCATAGATACAAAATACTTACAGATGTAGTATAATTTAAATGGGTAACGCAGTGAAAAAGAAATAGAGACTCAAAAGTATTTTGGACCAATTATGAAAACATAAGCTGTTATTGCAAATTAAATTGATCAAAGCGATTAAACATCCGAACATATTACCATTGATCAAATTTAATATTAATAACATTTCGAAACTAATATATACGCTACCAGGATAGCAATGTTCAATAACGACAAACTTTGCAACATGTTCATCATGCCATTGCCCCTGTCATACGTGTTATTGCTTCTCAAATAGTTTCAAATAATCACAACATACATTGGATTGCGCGGCTTCAGAGAATAGGTTAATTTCTATAAAGTCGCGTTAACTAGGACAGCTCGCATAAAAAATCATCTAAAATTCTGTATTCTTTTTGTTATAGGTAATTACAATCAGATACATACCCACTAAAAAATTGTAGCATTTTGTGTAAAAAACATGTAACCAAATGAACAAAAAATTGAAATCACAGCAAATTTCTTATTTGTATCCCTACGCAAGCCCACCAAAAGACTGGGATTTATAGGCACGTGATAAAAGCGAGATACTAGTAAGCTTGCATTTCAAACTCAAAAGCTACAAAAATCTTATCACAATAAATGCCGAAATATCTCGAAAAGTTTCGAACACATCGAATAAAATCACTTGATGTGTGGTGGTCATCTTGCATCTGTGGAGGATTGTTGTTTTTATTTACATACGTAGCAATTTATGCTAAACATCTGATATATTTGGGTTCAAACGACCGGCCCAAAGACATTTGTATGTAAACGCGATGTCACGTGTCACAAGTCCTGTTGATCTTTTTCTTTTGATTCAAGTATAATAGAGTTTGATCGGTTCCGATAGTTTTTTTAAAATTACGTACCAGTTTCTGTACTTTAATTGTTGTTCCATACAATTGGAATATAAGACAGGTTGCCCAAAATGTATGAAAGCGTCGATTTTTTTTTCTTGAGCTTTCATATTTGGTCACATAGCGAAAGTTGTTCAAAATCATTAATAGATTCATATTTTATTATCGTGTAATCACATTTTTGTAACACGATTTGTAATACTATGCCTTATACAATTTTGTAGGTGATTAAGTATTACCAATAAGCTAACAGGGACAATGGCTTGTGTTTGTGTCTCTTGCCCTCATTAATCACTGTTTTTTCAGCAACAGGCTCGGAATAATGTCTTTTGTATTTGTTCAGGCGCCCAAATTGTTTTGTGATAAGTTTTGGGTAATTTTGGATCCAAAGTTTAGAAGCGATCAAATATAGATAAAGACGGGACCGAGTTACAATTTTCGCCAATTTTAAAATAAATTTGCTTTGTACAAAGTAAATTCACCGAAGCTGGCACGAATGGAATGAATGAAAAGAATGTCATTGTGTGTATATGCGACCCTGCTATACCAACCTGTAGACTTACGATGGTTGTGCTGTGGTGCTATAATTAAGTTTAACTTAAAAATAGCTCTTAGTAAATGAACGCACTGATGAAATTTTATCTGGCTTAATATAATGCCCCTATAGCCTCCTAAATACACATAAACTGTATACTTAGTCAAGATAAAAGATACAATTAAGACATACATATTTGAAAAAAAAAGTTAACAGCGCCATCTACACAGAGAACCACGAAACACTAAAGCTGAAACTTTCTATTCGAGCTTCGCATTTCACGCGGCTTTGATGTTACCAGGTTTGGGCATAAACGGTACTATCACATACCTTTATAAAGTTTCAGATGTCGCTAGTGACGTGCTTTGGATTGACATGGTGAATAAAACCTATGAAGCTTAAAATGTCTTCGAAAATACATGAGAAATGAAATCATTTTGTATTTAAAAAAAAATCATCATAGAATCATTTTTACTATTCGAAAGAATCTAATTCGGGTTTCTAAGAATCTTCCTATCATTATGTTATGTTATAAACAAATGAGGCAACATACTGTTTTGTTTTATTAAATTCGTTACACAAAGTCACAGTGGATTAAATCTTGTAGACAAACGTCCACGAAAAGTCAGTGACTAACACATTTTGATATTTCCTATTCGACTCTTATATGAAAATTTCGGAAACGTATGTAAACCTACTTCTTTCAATTTGCAAACTTAGCCCCACATGAACTTCTAAATTCGTATATTTTGGTGATTTATCTCAGTAGCAAATGAAGGAAAAGTAATAAAAGTCATTAATCGACATGCTGTTGCAGCGGCGTTCCAGAGGTTGAAGCCACAGCTTACGAAACACTAACTCTGTGCCTACTTATACATCACGAGTATGAACTTTCATAATTATGCTACCGGCGTTTGCGCATGCGATTCATGTAACACCATACTGCGTGCGCGTCTAATGGGTCTGAAACAAACCTATTATATCATTTGGAACGATCTCAATGCATCGTTTAATAGAGTGCATCTGGCTATTTCTATCCAACGCCCAGAACAGTTGCGTGGCACAATTTTGCTTCTATCTCTTCAATTGATCAAACTATACATTTTGAATAACTCAAACTAAATAAATGTTTTCGGAATTTAAATTGATATTGGTTATGCGTGAATTTGAAAAATGTATTGTAAAATTCTGTGGTTAGTGATTATAATTAGTTTCTTAGCATGTGGGAGAACTCAAAAAAATATTGGTAAGTACCTGTAACTATACAGTGGCCGTATCTCCTTCTCGCTTTAGTCAGTGAATTCTTAAAAACTTCCATTATCTGTGACAATGAACCTTACCTTCGCTGTCGTTACTGCTATAAAATAAATATTCTCACATTATAAACATGGTGGCTAAAAGTAGATTAAGGGCTGATTTTTAATCCTCAGAGAAATGTATCTTAGTTAAATTTATCACCATTATTTTCTCACGTCAGCATAAAAAAAACAGAGCTAACATGAACTTGACAACACGAGATATGTTTGTAATGTTTTTAAAAGAAAATAAATTTAATTTATGACAGATTGCTGTTCCAAATTCTTCCACTTTTCATCCCGAGTTATCAATTTCCTCACGCCATGCACCAAATTGAACGTATCGGACTTGGTCGATTTGTTTAAGATGTCCCAAGATATTTATTTATTTAATCTTATGCAGGTGCAATTTGCGATGACGGCGGATTTCTGTTGGAAGCCGCCTTCACCGTGGCTATAGAATCTGTGTCGAGTGAAGACGACCCGTATGAAGCGAAAGTCATACGCACCACGCCAGGAGACGTTCTTGAAGCTCACAATGCTATGTGCTCAGTTTTAGAGGTAAATATAGATGGAGCTACTAGTAAAGCACCCATTAAATTGATTATTTTGTGGGGGTAATTATTTACTTTGAAATCAAGCAAATCACATCACATCACATTATCAGCCTATCTCAGTCCACTGCTGGAGTTAGGCTCCTCCTATTAACTATGCGTATAGATGAGGTAAATGATCATAATCGCCACGCTGGGCAAGTGGACTGGCGATCGCAGTAATGTGCCCACTATGATAACGCTTCTAACCGTCATCAATCTTCTATCAAAGACAGACAAAATGTATTCTTACTGCCGTCACCACACGGCCAAAAATCGTGGTAACAGTATTCTTTTGGAACAAATCAAATAATTTTATATGATATTTTGAGAGCGCTTTAGATAGTATTGAAACACATGTTGCCGACTTTTGTTATAAATTATTTGAGCTTACAATTAAATTTCTAAGCAATAACTTTTTTTTTTCAGGAAAATATTTTTGGAGTTTTCGCCCCAACAAACGAAAAGGCACTCAAACACGTTCAGTCTATATCTGACTTTCTTGAAGTGCCGCAAATATTAGTGGAACAGTCAATAGCTCACAATCAGAACTGGTCAGCGGTTAATCTATATCCAAACCATATAGCATACTCACAGGTCACACATTTAAGTATATTATTTTAAATCTTTAACGCTGTTTTCTACTAATCTGAATTGTATCTAGCACGCGGAGTAGGTCTAGTTCGAAAATAAATTAATTTGAAGGCTTTAGGGCATAGGTACTAGTGCTAATCCATGATTTTTTTACATTAAAAACATTTAGAAAAAATCTTACTAAAATACAGTCTAGAAACAATATTATAAATAAATAAATATCTTGGGACATCTTACACAAATCAACCTAGTCCCACGGTAAGCTCAATTAAGGCTTGTGTTGTGGGTAACAGGCCACGAAATATATAATAGATAGATACGTATAGATACTTAGATACTTACACAGCCAATGACCAAGGAACAAAAATTAGTGATAAATAAATACACAAAGAATGCCCTCGCCGGGATTCGAACCCGGAACCTCCAGCTTCGTAGGCAGGGTCACTACCAACTAGGCTACAGAGGCTGACAATTATTTGAAGTCATTTCATTTTTTATCAGGCTTTTGCTGATATCATTGACAACAAAGGTTGGGAAGAATTTACTATTATTTACGAGGGTGCCGAATTGCTGCCGTTTTTCGATGCCATTCTTGGGTTGCAAGATGTAGACACTGGCAAAGACGTGTTAATGACAGTTGTGCAATTACCTGATGGCGATGATTTCAGGTACTTACCTAAGTATCTTTATTTTAAATGTATATAAAAGGGCAGACTAACCGAACAAAAGGTATCCCATGGACAAGGTCAATATTTCAGACCCTAAAAATACTCAATGCTTAATATCTGACCTAGATCGTGTTCGGTTAGCCTGATAATCCCTTTGACTTTCGATTAGTATCGTAAACGTTGAAATAATACATTACGCTACAATTGCGAAAAAAATAAAAAACTCGTGTCGATTTAAAGCACTCCCTTCGGTCGTGCTTTAATCTATCTCCACTTCGAGCTTCATTTTAGCACATGTATCGTACGACGTTTTTCAGTACATATGGCTAACTGAAGATTTCGACCTGACGTAAAATGAACCACTTCTCGCACTAGCGCGTAAAAAAAGCGCCATCTGTACTGAAAAGGTTATATTTTAGCAAGGCAGGGAATTGATAATCTTTTTCCATCGTGTTTTCATGGAAATATACTTATTTTTTGCCTCATAAATATGTTTGGTGAGCACAATGGTCGCTAAATTTTTGATACAAGATTAAGTCAAAGTCAAGTCAAAGTCAAATAATTCTTTATTCAAATTGGAATAGCAACAAACTCTTTTGAATCGTCTAGGTATTGAAACTACTTCCGGTTCGAACCTACACCGCTGACCCAAGAAGAACCGGTAAGAAACTTGGCGGGAATTATTTTTTCAATCAATCATGGTACATCTTACAACTAACATGGATTAAAAAAAAAAACATAAAATTGATTTTAAATAAATTGAAATAGAATAATAATAACAAGAGATGTAAAGTCTCTAAAAAGTCAGAACATTTATAAGTAATAATTTATAGAGAAGTAAAGGTTTCTCTCCGAATTGCTATATAATAATAACATTATATAATGCACGTTTGGAGATGTATAAGGTCTCCAAGCGTAAATTATCGTAATTGGATGTCATGACTTTAACAAACTAATAATTAAATCCTAAATTACTCCCACGGTGTCTTATCATTCATGTAGTCTTGTGTACTATAATAAGCTTTAGATATAAGTTTACGCTTTACAAAATTCTTAAATTTATTGACTGAAAATTCAGTAACATTTACTGGAAGTTTATTATAAAATCTTACACAATTACCCATGAATGATTTCCTAATTTTATGGAGCCGAGTGGCGGGTACTGCGAGCTTATGTTTGTTTCTAGTATTAATATTATGTATGTCACAATTTTTCCTAAAATTGATAATATTTTTATGTACATACATAATATTCTCATAGATGTATTGAGAATACAATGTCATTATATTAATAACCTTAAACTTATCTCTAAGTGAGTCTCTAGGGCTCATTTTATATATCGCTCGAATAGCCCTCTTCTGCAGAACAAAAATAGTGTTAGTCTCTGAATTGGCAGCACTGCCCCATAATAAAATGCCATACGACATAATGCTATGAAAATAACTAAAATATACTAACCGAGCTGTATCGACGTCAGTTAATTGACGGATCTTGCTCACTGCAAAAGCTGCAGAACTCAGTTTATTCGAGAGATTAGATATGTGAGGACCCCACTGAAGTTTAGAGTCTAGTGTTATACCAAGAAAGACTGTACTTTCAACTATTTCCAATTCCTCACCTTTCACAAATATACTAGCCTGTTGATGCTTTACGTTACTTGTAACAAATTTAATACATTTAGTTTTTTTCTCATTCAACATTAAGTTATTCATATTAAACCAGTTTACTACTTTAGAAATAGCATTGTTTACATCATTCCAAGCTTGTTGCTGTCGTTTGACTTTAAAAATAAGTGAGGTGTCGTCTGCAAACAATACTATGTCATGGTGGGTCTCTATGAGATGTGGCAAGTCATTTATGTAGATAAGGAAAAGGAAAGGCCCCAATATAGATCCCTGTGGTACACCCGTGGAGACCAATGACCCCGGCGATCGCTGTCCATTCACATCAACCCTTTGTATTCTACCGCGTAAATAAGATTCCAGTAAATTTAATGCTGATCCTCTAACTCCATAATGGTCTAGCTTCCTGATCAATGTTTCATGACAAACGCAGTCGAAGGCCTTGGACAAATCACAGAAGATACCTAAAGCATCTCGTGATTCCTCCCAGGCATCAAATATTTGTTTAATTAATTCGACACCAGCGTCAGAAGTTGAGCACCCCCGAGTAAAACCAAATTGCTTGTTATGCATTAAATTGTTTACGTTAAAGTGCTTAATTAATTGCGATAAAACTATTTTTTCAAAAATTTTGCTAAACGTTGGTAGCACAGATATAGGTCTAAAATTAGTGGGGTCTGAAGTGCTACCGGATTTGAATAAAGGAGTTACTTTACTATGTTTCATAAGATCAGGAAACTCACCACAATCAACACAATGATTAAATATTACTACCAATTCAGGTGCTACGATTTCAATAAGGGATTTCAATAAGATTCCGGAAATTGTCGTGATCTAAGATTTTTTTTTCAGATCTCATTTACAAGCTATTAAAAAGTCTGGATCTCTTAATTATCTCATCAACTGCAGAAAAGACACATTAGAAACATTCCTCCTCCAAGCACAACAAGTAGGAATTATGTCTGATGAGCACAGTTATATTATAATGAACCCAGATTTTCAGGCTATTGACTTGGACCCCTTTAAATACGGAGGATCAAATATAACAGGTGATTTGATAAACAAAGGGCTTTGAAACAAATAGATACTACTGCTGCTAAGTGAAGAGATAAAATATCACTCTTAGTCCCACTTGCAATCTAGGGTGAGTCAACTAACATGGGGATGCCTTCAATTGCAGAAGTCACATTGTAATGTGAAAAGCATGTCCTTTAAGACTATCAGTTAATGGATACCACATAGGTATTGTGTGTTTAACGATCATTTTACGATTCTGAATTGAATTAGGTACCCTGCTACTCGTATCAATGGGGTTGAATTTTAAATTTAAATATTTTGATACTTCAAACGGTTTAAACTCATGTTATTGGCCTTCCCCCAGAAGTGGAGTGGTGGTCCAAGTGGAGGTTAATGTTGTGTTTTGTTGTGTCCTAATGGTGAATAAGGCCATCAACGATCAGAGACAGATGGTAGCCATGTAATAAATACCATATTGACGACTAATCTGAGTTAGTATTTTGTGTAGTAGTAAAATTTTATAACGGTTATTTAGTAGTAGCTAAATTTAAATTATGCATTATCATGTACATTAGTTTCTAAGGATTCATCTTCATTCACTCCAGGAATCCGATTTTTCGATCCCAGCACTGAAGCAATACAGAACTACATAAAAAGCATCAACACTAAAGTAGCCGAGCTATCTGAAGATCAAATACCAGAAGCCGTGAGTGAAAATGGACTTACACTCAGTATAGCTTTGATGTACGATGCCGTGTTGCTATATGTGGCGGCAGTAAAAGCTATGGCGCTCGAAGATGGTTCAAGTGTTACTTGTGAAAGTGGAACGGGCTGGGCTTACGGATCTACTTTACTTAATAATCTTAAAACGGTATGCAATTTTAGAAACAGGGAATTATTTATTTTGCGCGAGGCATGAAATAAATGTAACGGCTCCTAGACACATCAGGATATAAATAAATGTATATACCTTTTGACATTTGTTTGTTAGGATATAATAATTTATGCAAATGCTAGTAATTATTTCAATTAAGTACCTACATATCAAAATGAAACGTATACATAGATTGACTCCTATCATCACAACCTGCTATACTCGCCTTGCTTTTACTTGCCTAAAGAACACGTTGCTTGGAAAATGTCTCAGCCGCAAGTCATACAGTGCTCGTGATGTCCACAATTGACATACAAAAGTACTTCTGCCTCAATTAACCCTTTACATGCCTATCACGAATTCAACTCGTTATTTTCGCAGTTGTGATCTTAAACTCTATTGCTATAGATAATGCATTAGAGTACAAATTTAAACGAATACTTTTGTTTGCTGGCTGAGAAAGGGTTAACCATTATCACCATGTATTTGCAGATGGAGATAGAAGGATTGACTGGTCTTATCAAGTTTGATGACGAGGGACTACGTTCGTATTTCGAAATAGAGATACTTGAACTAATGGCACATGGCGTAGAAACGGTATGTCGATGACTTCATCATTTTATCTAAGTAAATTTTAATCGATCGATTTGAATTTACTAAACATATTTTGTCCGTGGACCCTTCAACTATCTTTGTATCATTTTTCATCATGTATCTTTTCATAATTTCAAAATTATAGTTATTTTTACTTAAAGATGAAATAAATTACCTATTGTGTCATTAAAAATTACCAACCACCCATATTTTTTTCTATATGGTTATTTTTTTATTAAGGTAGGCACTTGGAACATTGATGAAGGATATGAAGAGACCAGAGTTATAATACCACCAGCAGAAGCAGAAGGATCGGAATCTATGAAAGGGAAATTTTTCATTGTTTTGACAGCCTTAGTAAGTTGAGTATTTTTACTTTCTTAAGCTTTGGATAGCAGCAGTATTCCATAGGGACCATGGAGAAAGGGTACTATCTAGTCTCAATGTTACAGTGCTTATGGGTTAGACGTTCTTCATTTGAATAATGGATAATGATGTTCATTTTAATAAATTATTTCACTATCGACAGTATCGACATGCATGTTGTTTGACAAGAAAATCAGAGTGTGTAAACAGAATTCAACTTTACTTTGCTTTCTTGTCACATAACATGTAGAAAGTGAAAGATTTTTTTTTAATATGTAGCTATATTTGTTCCTGGTGATCTTCCTCATCTTTAACTTTCATTTTTGATTTCGTAGAGTGCGCCATACGGTATGCTGAAAGAATCCTCAAAAAAGCTTGAAGGTAACGATCGGTACGAGGGTTTTGGTATCGAGCTCATTGATGAGTTATCCAAAATGAACGAGTTCAATTATACCTTTGACATACAAGCTGACGGTGTTTATGGATCTTTAGACAAGAAGACAGGCAAGTGGAATGGTATGATGGAAAAAGTTATGGATGGGGTAAGAAGTCATTTTTAAAGTGCATACATATTTCAAAATGACATTTATTAGTCAAATTAAAAATAATTATTTCTCCATCACCAACTTTATTGGTTTCCGTTTGACCTAATGGTTGTCTCGTATACAATTCTTTTGAACATCAAAATAATCTGCCATTTGTACTTTTTCAGTGTTTGTGCATTTAAGTTTAAATATACAAAATTAAAATAAAACTAAATAATAGATGAAGTAATAAATCTGGGAATCCCATGGCTTTTAACACTGCTCAAAGATTCTATCGCCTTTATAGTGATCATGATGTATTATATTTTTTACGAGTACTAAATACCTACTCGAATAGCCAGAGATAAATATTTAAGTTTACAATACCACAACCACTCGTAATACATAACCTGTTTTTATTTTATTTTCAGAGGGCAGACTTTGCTATCACTGATTTAACAATAACTGCGGCTCGTCAAAAAGCGGTTGATTTTACAAGTCCCTTCATGAATCTGGGAATCACCATTTTGTATAAAAAACCAACAAAGCAGCCACCAGACCTGTTCTCTTTCATCTCTCCATTTTCTTTAGAGGTATGTACGAATCAGTTGCCTGAATACGACTTTACTCAGTATATTAACAGAATACTTTGAAGTAAGTACACCCAGTTGTAAGAATGATAGCGTAAATTATTTGTTAAATATTAGGATACGAGTATTTTTTTTGTAGGTTTGGGGTTGGCTGGCAGGAGCTTATGTTGGAGTATCTCTTTTGTTATTTCTGCTAGGAAGAATAGCTCCAGAGGAATGGCAGAACCCTTATCCATGTATTGAGGAGCCAGAAACTTTGGATAACCAATTTACAATGGCTAATTCGTTTTGGTTTACTCTTGGCAGTGTGCTAACCCAGGGATCAGAGATCGCTCCAATGTAAGTAATATAAGAATTTTAAGGTCATAATTAAAATTTTACGTGTCATGATATTCATTTCCGATTTTTTTGTCCGCATTATGAACTTGGTTTAATTTGAATAAGTTTTTTTTTATTTCAGTGCGGTGTCAACAAGAATGGCAGGCAGTATGTGGTGGTTTTTCACTTTAATCATGGTGTCTTCATACACCGCTAACTTAGCTGCATTCTTAACAGTGGAGTCAAAATTTTATGCCATAAAAACAGTACAAGATTTGGCAAGTAATCCGTATGGCATAACTTACGGCGCTAAAAAGGGAGGTGCCACGTTGGGATTTTTCAAAGTAAGTCTACATTCAAGACATACTTACCTAAGATGTCTGTCTAATCCAAATTAATCGGAAACCCTCCCGCTGCAAAATCGGTGGGGTGGGCAGTCATAATGTAAAATTGTCTCAATTATTATTTCAGGAATCTGATAATCTACTGTACCAAAAAATGTATCAATACATGGATGAACATCCAGAGTACCAGACGTCTACTAATGATGAAGGACTAGCAAGGTAAGTCATTCACCCAGCCAGCATTACGCTTAGTTTAAAGTATTTAGATTTACAATACAGACGACTAGAAACAATATAGATACCACCTGCTCAAAACGACGTTAATGTTAAGTGGTAAAATCATCATCATCCTCATATCAGCCAAAACACGTCCACTGCTGAACATAGGCCGCCCCCAAAGATTGCCACAATGCCCGGTCTTGCGCCACCCGCATCCAGATGACTCCAGTGGTTTAATACTGGTACTGATATTATAAGATAATATATGCTTTTAGGGCAAAATCAACGGAAGAAAATTATGCATTTTTGATGGAATCGACATCAATCGAATATATGGTGGAGAGAAATTGTGATGTGGCTCAAGTTGGAGGATTACTAGATAGCAAAGGTTATGGAATTGCTATGAAAAAAAGTAAGTACTCGTAATACGAATATGTATATTCTTAATTGTATGCATTTCCTTAAGCATTATTTATTATTGCTCAGGGCGCAGAAACATCTCTTGAGTTTTCTTTCATTAACCGTCATCATCATCATCATCATCTCAGCTATAGGACGTCCACTGCGGAACATAGGCCTCCCCTCTGGAACTCCACATGTACCGGTTAGATACGACCTGCATCCAGCGTGTCCCGGCGACCTTCATATGGTCGTCTGTCCATCTTGCGGCGTCCGTGGGGGTGGGTAGCCGGATAGGTGCCGGTGATTCTTAGCACCCCTTGCCCTGTTTCTCTGACCGCTACCGTAGCCAGGAAGAGCAGGACTGCCGGGCACTAGGGGCCTAGTTTTTGTTTTGTTCATCATGGGGGGAATTGCCATACGCGCCACGCTTGGCAAGCGGGTGGCGCGCGCATTTTGGGATTGCTCTGCGGAAGATGCTGCTGCCCATCTTCCGGTATTTATTCCCTTAGCAGGCTCTTACTGCACCCACGGGATGATAAGGTGGGGGACTATTCGCAAGCCGGTCACCCCACGGCCATTAACCGTAGCATTTGATGATTTCAGATTATAAAATTAACACAAATTACTACAGGGACATTAACTTCGCGCTAACATGTCGGTGTTCTGCAGTGTATTAATTGTGCATGGGGCTGATTTTGGTCTTACGACGTCTAGACGCGTATGATCGGTACTGATGGCTAAAATAAATGATCTATAACTTGCTTAAAGTTCATATTCATATATTTCGGGTTGGACTAAGACTTGAATCAAGGCAGACTTAAATTAACTCGGGGAAGTCGACCAAAATTTTATGACGTGGAATTATTTAAATCTGACACTGGACGTTTTTAATAATTGTAATATGCAAGCTCAACATGTAAGCTCTATAAGAAGCCCAACGACCACAAAACAGGAGATCCAGAGTGTCCAGCAAGGAAAATGGTCGAGCGTCGATACATTTTCTCAATCGACTATGAAGGGGCCTAAATTTTTAGCTAAGATCATATTATTTAGACTATTATTATCTAGAAAAATGTACTAAATTTATAACATAACATAATCAATAACCCACTAACCTAAACACCTGTCGCTATTGTAATAGGGTAATTCGCACCCGGGTGTAAAGTCGTTTATACATTACACTATGTAAGCAAATAATTACGTGCTATTATTCGACCTACTTTACTTTGCCTGTGGGCATTGTCGTTGACGTTGCAATATTTGTAATGTTGAATCTAAAATAAACTGCATAATATGTAAATTGAATATAAATATTTTGTAGGTATCACCTGTTACAAGTGATAATCGAATTTAATATTTGTCTTTACTGTGTATGATTTTATTTTGTTAATTTGTTCTTATAATTAGTTTATAATATATTTGCCTGAGATACAGGATCTTCCTAGTTCAGGCGCGGCACAACTATAATTCCTATTATATAATAATGTTAGCACTTTGTCATACTAGCTATAAGGATATTAATCAATAAATTTTATTTATTTATTTTATTTATAGTGCTATAATATTTAAATCCATTATAACCTTATTGAATCATTCATCATTGTTATTTATTATGACGAATGTATGTAAGAAAGTTTTGAAAAACTTCAATGTTGTTATTGCTTCAGATAGTCCATATCGCCAACCAATGAGTGAGTCAATATTGCAGCTCCAAGAAGAAGGTAAACTGACACGTATGAAAGACAAATGGTGGAAGGAGAAACGGGGTGGCGGCGCATGTGCGGTTAGTATACATGATTTGTATATAGACTATAGACCCAATCCAGATTTCTATTTGATCCGCGGGTCCGTATTATCATATCTAAAAAGAGAAAACACGGAATCCTTATATGATTACTCGCGTGTCTGTCTGTCTGTCTGTATGGTTGATTTATTTCGTCTACCTTTTACTGTCTTTCATTAAAATCTTAGAGACCAAGGCTTACAACAGATGCATTGGGAGGTAAACACCCAGAAGCGCCATACTGAGCAATCCGGTTGGCAATCGTAGTATTGTGCTCACCATAATGACGCTGCTACTTCTATACGAATGGTCAGTGATGCTTCCAACCCATAGTCGTCTCTTAAAACATCCATAAGAAGAGTCGGAGTGGTGACAAATGTACCCTTACTGTTATTTTTCATGATCACGATTTGAGATTTGAATTTCGTGATCCCAGTACATAAATTCCACGCTTGAATCCAGGATGACGATGCTGGCAGCGCTGAAGCCCAACCTCTGGTGCTGGCGAACGTGGGTGGTGTGTTCATTGTACTTGCTGCCGGCTCCGGCTTGGCAGTGATCTGCGCGATTTTTGAGATGCTCGTGGATTTATGGGCGATATCACACAGAGAAAATGTAAGAACCCGTGCTTTGTTGTTCAATTTTTTTTTTCGTTGTTATGAGATTCCAAATTTCATGAAAGGCGCCTTATATGTACTATCTGTAGGTAATAAGTACGGTCACGTACTTACCTACCACAAAATATAGTTCTATAGTATAAAGTATAAACCAATACATACAAGTGAATCCTACTTTAAGTATATGAAACATTAAAGTTCCATGTGCTTGTATTCCCAGAACAGTAGTATAAAAATGTTACCTTTGGTTAATTTATGTATGTAGGACTAAGGCTAGGAAGAGAGAGAGAGAGATCTTTGGGTAATTTAACCACAATATTACATATATTTCAGGTATCTTTCATAGAAGAATTAAAAGCAGAAATAAAGTTCATCTTCGGCGGCAGCAGTGACACCAAACCAGTTCGCCACAGAGAATCTTCTGGAAGTGGTTCAGGGGACTCCAAGAAGTCTAAAATTGAAGACGAAGAATCCCAAAAAGAAGTTGAGGACAAACTTAACGCACCTACTCCTTCAGAACGTTCTGCGTCCCATCATTCAAGGCACACTTTACATAGTAGACGTCAAAGTAATGCTGTTCAAATGGCACGAATGCGCAAATTTAGCAAAGCAACTTATTAAGTCATTAACATAATTGACACTGTAGTTTAACATAATCAAATAAGATAGGTATGAAAAAAAATTAAAAATGAAAAACCATTAAAGCAAAAATAAATAAATAGTCTGTAGTAGGTAACAAAAACACAGTCACCGTAAAAAAGTTCCGGTTTAGATCTTCAATGTAAGATGGTGTTACTTGCTAATTTGTATTTTCTAAGACCAATACCTACTTAATACCACTATTAAAATATTCCTTTGAACTTTCCTTTTTTTTATTCCCCAAATGTTAATTTCATCTACAGTCAATATTGTTACGCATTTCGCAGCAGCAACCCAAAAACGAGACACACGCCACGCATCGCTCTTCATGTCGGCAGCTAATTAACAGGCGGCTTGAGAAATGTGTTGTCTCTTCCCCATATTATACCGTGCCATTCCAATCCCTAGCCGAACTAGAAGTAGTTATTCTAATCCGTATTAAGTATGCTCTTCATCTACGTATAATTTTTACGCATCTAGAAACCAAGGTACGTTGGTGCTCGAGAAATAAATTTATTTTTTCTGTCTCAATAGTTCAATTGGGTCGACTATCCTAATGAAGAAGCTGAAGGTCGAAAGATCAAAATTTGGTCCAAACAAAAGTCAGAACTCAGAAACTGTTACACAATGTACAGTATGTACACTATGGTTGAATGATTTAGATCAATTATTATTTCATCATTATGAAGACTTAATACGTATGAACTCTTTACTAATGTACAAAAAAACACAAACGGGATAAAGCAAACGCTGTACAAAGGTGAACTTACCCTTTTACGCATCTTTTCTAATTAATAATTGGAAGGTGGAGTGAAATAAGCGGCACGGAAATAAACATAGTACTGCGAACAACATAACACAGGATAACTAGTGGGAAAAATAATAAAGAGTCAATTATAGTAATCGTTTATACACAATCTAAATCAATAACAACAAATAAATTTCATAAATAAAATAAAAACCTCAAATTAGATATTCCGCCAGCATTATCGGTAAAATGCTCCAATATATATATTTTAGGTAACTTACAAAAAAAAAAGATAATTTCGTTTCATTGAACAGTCAGTTACAAAGTCATGTACCTACGTAACGTACATTGTGTTTATTTCTGCAGAAAGTGCGTGAAAAAACATAGTAAGTTCATCAGAATATAAAATTTTAGAAGCAACCACAGCCTTTAACATTTTATTTTCTTTAATATTATTATTATTTAAGCAAATAAAGAATATTTATTGTTCTTCAAACGAATGGAGTAAATAAAATTAGCTCCAGGCAGAATATTCATTGAGATCGTATGAAGATATTAGTTTCTCAGCAATTTGTCCGGCTAATAGCGACGTATGAAAGATCGCGGTCACGTCGTGTCCCCTTGCAGGGATATTATTCTACAAAAGTTTTTGTAACGAATGCGAGTCGAACACTCCAGCAAATAAAAATAATAGACGTCCTAGTAGTTTTTTTAGGAAATCAGTTAAAGTTTTCGTCCGATTAGAGTCACCAATTTATTATTCTGAGTTTTCGATCTTTCAAGTTCGTAATTTATATTGTGACTTTACTGTGTTGAGATGTCCGTCTCAATTTTGATATTAATGGCCACTGTGACAAGTTTATACCTATATAATAGAATACAATAAAAGTTTCTACAAGTAGATATCAAGTATTTTGGGTAGTTAATCTCAGGTTTTCGCCTCGCCTGTGATATGATGGGCAAAGAGAATATAGAACCAGGACATAATGCCTCATATTTCACAGCGGACAACGTCGAATCAGGTCCAAGAAAATTAACTACGTAACTACGCCATAATTATTTTTATTTTATTTTATGACAAAAAGTCACAGATAAACAACATTAGGTGCGAAATAAAAAATACCTATACATATTGATAATCTACAAAACAATAATAATGTTACTGTTTACTGATCATATAATAAAATATACAAAAACAGAACAAAAATATGTCTTATTAAAAATACAAATATTAATATACATAAAAGGCTACTTGACTCATATTAAATGTAGTGCAAAAAAATATTATTTTCTGTAGTATTTATTGAAAAGATCAATATTTTTCGATTACGGTGTATTAAAAGTGTTTGATGGATACATATTTTTTATTGAAAAATTTGTTTCATTTTTTTTAATTTCGTACTCTGAAAACGGTGTCGGCCATGATTTGACGTCATAGGATCTTAAACTAACTTCATGTCGAATCTTATACGAGTGAAATTCGCCATGGACATGTAAGCATGTAACTTTGCTGTGACATTGACATAACATAATAGTGACATGTCAAATGTTTGTTTTCGGTTTGAGTGACGTCACACCACAGATAATCTAAGCATTAACATGGCTAGTATCGTTTTCGTGCGGTAACGAAAGTTTAAATTTTAAGTTATAATTTTTCGGTTTTCTAGGTCGTGAAAAAATATATTTATATTTTTTTGTCGTTAATCAGATATTGGTTAATAATATAAGACAAGCTTCAAAAATGGGTCAAGTAGCCTATTCACCACTATATTGCAAATTACAAACTTGAAGATACCAAGAAAAACAAGATTAATTCCAAAACAACGAGAGCTTCATACCAAGAAACTTCAAAACTATCAAAGACTACGGTTCCCTTTCATCATGGAGAATACCGTCTCCTCCTCGCAAATTGCACGCTAAGATCCGAAGGAGAATGGCGTGAGCTATGTGAATGACTCCTTGATCTTCGCGTGCTTGCAGACCGGATGGATAATGAACGCAGAGATCGCAGCTCGTCTTTACCCTCGGCCTCGGCCAGGGGATCGGCCTCAGGGGACTCGTCGGTCTTCGCTGGACGCTTTAGTGGCTTCACGTCGCCGCTGAACTTTAGGCTAAATTTTAGTTCTTCAACCAGCTCGTATTTGAATGTAGTCTGTGAATAAGTGGGTAGCGTCAAAAGTATATGAGAGTATCACAATAAATTAACCTAATTATGTTTTCTGACCATTAAAATCTTTGAAAACTTCCGTAGGTTTTTTTATGTGATTTTAAAAATTATTTTTCCACTCGAGATTTTTATAAAAAAGGGTCCAAAAACGTTTACTATTACAATTAAAAATAAGGTAAATAGGCAATCCCGCCACGTAACTGTTTTATACTTTTTAATTTTAACTAAAACTGTTTCAGGGATTAAAAATGAATCTATTGTTTTCTTTCTTCACTGACGCTTATAATTTTGTACAGGTTTTTATTTATTTATATCTGATGTAATATTAAGAGGTCAAAACAAAAAAAGTGCTTAGCAGACAGAAATTATCAGCTTCGAATACAGACGTCAGTTACTTACTTTGTATTTCACAGACCGCTGGAAAACGCCCCAGAGCATGTCGAGGATCGAAATGATAAGACCCAATATGCAACCCACTCCCAAGACAACGAACACTCCCGTCATATGCTTCATCCCCAATTGTGTGTCCGTCTCTTCTGCTTGTTGCTAGAAGCAAGGATTACATATTTACACTATATATACAGTATGTATCATCTCGTAGAGCAAATAAAGAAACCCATTAATATTTAGATCATACTAAACAACTTTTAGTATGGGGCCAAACTCGAATTCGCGAAAAAGAAATTACTCTCATCACGCAGTCAAAATGTATGAAACTGTCAAAATTTTTTTCGTAAATTCGGGTTTGGCCCCATAGTAAAAGTTGTTTAGTATGATCTACACATTAATGGGTTTCTTTCTTTGCTCTACGAGGTGATACATACTGTATAATACAACGACCTGTCTTTCATGGAATTCTGTGCCTCTTCAGCGTATTGTAGAAGGTGCCTTATATCATTTAATCAAGCTCAATCTCACGCACTAAGAATAAATATTTTACTTATTTTTCAGGTATCACAGTTAATGACTGCAGGATGATTTTCATTACATAATCCAGTTACTGGGTCCAGCGTCACTAATTTACTTAACTTGCACGCCACATATACCGTGCCAGCGACAATATAGGTAGATTTGTGATAAAATTCTCACTTCAACAATCAAGGAAGTATGAAGAATAAATACATTAAAAAAACTAAATTTAAAATGAAGAAATCTGATCAGTATTAAATAGTTGGGTAGTTATGTAGTTATTATAATTTATGGGTTAGCACTGTACGCAACGTACGTTTACAGGACAATATACTTACCCCACATTTCCCTCCTCCCCTTTTTTCCTTCCACCATAGATCTTTTAGTTTCTGAAGCTCTCCATTCTCCTGGAGCCTCAGTAATGCGTCATCCATTACCTTTTTATAAGGTGAATCTATAAATATACAATGGAAAGTTCTCTGTTATTGTATAGGTTACATATTAATAGTACGTCATGCAAGAAAATGAAGAAAATGGATGGAGAATGGATAGATTGGTAAAATGATCTACTAGTGAAGAGCAGAACGGAATACGTACAAAAAAAAGATTAGGAAAAAATGAATAAATTGTATTACATACAATACAATTGATTTAAGTTTTCCTGTGGAGACTAAAGACAGATCCATACCCTTCATTATTCCGATTCCGTAACTTTTTGAATCTAACAGATCACCAATTTGCATCAACGAGCAATGTCTCTGCTTGTAGTATTCAATAGAGGGGGACTCCATAAAAAACGCGTAATTCGAGGTTTCCGCTCTGAAAAATAATAAATGACTGTATTATGTAACTCATGCCACGCACATTGGTGTTTAAAAATTCATAGAACGTTATCGAAAACACTATCTTTGAAATTAGCCAGAAACCAACGATCTTCACATGACATTTTAGTACCTATCTAAATATGTTTAGGATCATATGCTCTTAAACTCTTTCCTCTTCCTCTCGGTCACATTTTATAGCCTACCTGGTAACTCCGTCATTATTAGAAGGAACATTCTTCATTTTACTATAAATTTTTTGGTATATAGCTTCTTTTGAATCCTGAAAAAATAATAATTAGGTACTTAATTACCACGCTTACTTCAATTATTCCATTTAATATATTTTTGTAATCAAACATAGACCGGACAGATGGACATAGTGAACTATAAGGGTTCCTAGTTTACTACGGAACCCAAAAAAAGGCGTCCGCTAAGGCAAACGCTAGTGTCAGCCGGGACAATGCTAGGCAGAAAAAAAAGAAGTATGATCCTCGTATGTGATAAAAGATTACCTTAAAAAAATTAATAGTTGATCCCTTATCTTTGGCTCCGTAAGTAACTCCAGGTGAGTCGGCAAGTTCATACACATTTTCGAAAGGTAAAACATTTTTCTCTACTGTGAGAAAGGCGACCAACGTCCCGACGTACGATGCCACCATGATCATGGTGAAAAACCACCATATACTTGTTATCATGCGTGGTGCAAAAGCACTGTAAACAATGTATATTGCTTTACTTGGGAGGCAAGTGAAATATCAAACACGAGTGTCTATGGAAATCTGACAGCTAAGCTCTTTCATATCTCAACTGTTTTGATCGTCGTTACTGACCATTTTAAACTAACTAGGCATTCAGCGTGAAAACTTGACAGTGATGCATAGAACAAGGAATATGGGATCATCGTGCTCCAAAAGACAATGAGTTTAGTTTAAAAACCTATTGAATAATCACAAAAATATGTATTGAATCAACAAATTTAATATTGCTAGAACTTATTGCTAAATTATAGTTAAAACAAATGAATGAGTAAACATACATCGGGGCAATTTCTGAACCTTGCTGCATGACGGAACCAATGATGAGCCACACAGAATTGGCGAAGCTGAACTGATTGCTGAGTTCCTCCGGATCCTCAATACAAGGTTGAGGGTTCTGCCACTCCTTGTGTGACAGTCGCCCCACCAAGATCATAATCACCCCGAGAAGTAGTTGAATTAATACCATGTAATACCACACCTATAAGCAAATCTTTATCAATGGTTTAAATTTTGAATATTTTTGAGAATCGCTCAAATTGGAACTATGGGCGAACTGAAATTGTTGACTGTAGTGTAGTGTTTTTTAGGTTTGTTGTTCAGTAGCAACACTAGCAACAGAATTTTAGCAGTATTCAGTGTTCAATTAATGAGATAATGAGGGAGTCGATATTATTACCCTCGCAGTTAACAAATGATTCATTGGCTGACCTGACCCCCTCATCTACACTTATAAATAATAAAATATATATATATATATATCTTGGGACATCTTACACAAATCAACCTAGTCCCACGGTAAGCTCAATTAAGACTTGTGATGTGGACACCAGGCGACGATATATACGAGTATAATAGATAGATACATGTAGATACTTAAATACATAGACAGCCATGACCAAGGAACAAATATGTGTGATAAATAAATACACAAATAATGCCCTCGCCGGGATTCGAACCCGGAACCTCCAGCTTCGTAGGCAGGGTCACTACCAACTAGGCTACGGAGGCTGACAAAAAAGGCAGCCTTAATGATAATATTTAAGCCCAAAGCAGCAGTATTTACCTCTGGAGCAAACACTTCCATGAAGGAGAACATTGCTGGTGGTTGTTTACTGGGTTCTCGGTACAAAATTGCGATTCCAAGTGACATGAAGGGTGTCAAAAAATCAATAACTTTTAGTCGGTCTGACGTTATGGTAAAATCACAAATGCCGAAGTCAGCTTTCTAAAAAATAAAAAAATTCAAAATCGCAAAGAATGACATTCTAATAGTAGGTATACGAAAAGTGCAAACCGTATTTAGATATGTATGAAAAGAAGATTATTAAATATTAATCATTAATCTTACCAGCCAATTTCAGCACTAGCTGGTAAGTAATATTGTATAGGCATAGGCATATTTTCTTGTCAATACAAATTTACTTCAAATTAGAAGGAAAAATTCTACGTAACAATAATTCTGTTTTTCTCATCATACTCATTTTAGCCGTTTAAAACAGAGTAATTAAGATTTAGTAAAAACTAATCACTAATAAATACTAACTTTGTAAATTAACTTACATTATCATCATCATCGTCAATTAACTAATCTATTAAAAATACCTGATGTGCAATTTCCCCAGCTATCCCCTCCGCCATCTGTGTTTCTTCATTCCAGCCGCCGTACTTTAAATCAGTCTTTTCAAACTCACAATAAAATCCTAGTTCATCTGCTAACTTTTCAAACAAGTCGATAGCGAAACCTTCGTACCGGTCATTTCCTGACAATGCTGTAGCAGACTCTTTTAAGTACAAGAAAGGATCAACCTAAAAAAAATGTCTTACGTTAATAGGGTCCGAAACACAGCCCAACCATGAAAAATGACAAAAATGTAACTACGCGGTCGTCAACCATTTGTCTTGTGATAGTGCTTATTACAAGTTAATGACGATACTCTGCAACTATTTTAATGAATACATAGAGCTAATTGACCAATTTCTATTTTTAGGTAGGCTAGACTACTGTTGTTATAATCATGAATAATTTCTTAAGGCTCTTTAATTGTGATAAATAAAATAATAAGTAGGTACTTTACCATTGGAACTAGAATTTTGAATGTTTTATTCCTCATAATCGATTTCTCGGTAATGTCAGGCAGCACAATAATAGGACGATTCATTATTATATCGTTGGTCTCCCAAATTCCCATCTGAAATCACGTGATAATAAAATATGTAGCAAGCCAATTTGTTAAAAACTAAGGTAAAGTCAACATATATGCGGTCAACTACTTTTAGAATTTATTCGATGAACGCTTGTTGGAAAGTGGTAGACAACATTTTTTTGTCGACTGTATATTATATCAAGACGAGAAAAATATCGTCATGTTCTTATACAAAACTTATTGGTGGCTACTTACTATAAATCTGTGGCAAAATAAATTAAGCTTACCGACTCATTACCAGCAGGTGTTACTTCCAATATTTCCATATGTACATCTGATCTTTGTCCAAATGCATCGAATCTGATACGTCCTGTAAGTCCGTCTAAGTGATTCTGAAAATTAGTAAAGCGATCGTATTTTTTAAACTCGGAAATAACCTCAATCAACAGCAACCTTTTGAATTTCTTCCTCAATTTAATCTTATTTTAAATTAACAAAATATTTTTATATCTTCCACCACGTTCTTTCGTTCACCGTTCAAATCGTTCTCCCCGTCCCTATCGCACCTTCCACTGTCCTCTCACACAAACGCTGTATTCCACTCATCTCCTTACGTTCCAATCCAATCTTACATTTTTATTGTTAAGTAGCCACCAAGCTTCCGCAATAAATAATACGGCGTGCAATCCGATTTTTATTTGTATGAGATTACGGTGAATAACCGGTTTTTCATACTTTTGAAAACCGGTTTGCATTCCCTAATAAATAATCACCGTTTTCATCATATTTAACATCGAGGACCCATAATCCCAGGGTTGATAACTTTCACAGTTGACAGTGCCTGGGACCACAATAAGGTTACCCGCCATTTTGACAGTTTCGTTGAATACTTTCACCGCGTCATGTATCAGGTATTGTTTAATTTCATTGAAATTCAGCTCTAAAGTCCAGTCTGAATCCTTGGAGATGAAAAAACCTGAAAAAAAATATACCTGTAACTTGCCTATGGCTTATTGTCTTAAGACTTAGATGGAGACGTAAGTGACGAAATGTTTATGCATACCGAATAAAGAGTTACTCTGGCGAATTACATAGTACCACAATTATAAAAACTACAAAGAATTATTATTAGAGAATAATCCTTGGAGAAAGGCTGTTCAGAAGAAATCTTCTAAATAAGCACGAATGCGGTAATTTTACTGCGTTTTTTGCTGCGGTCGCCGAATGAAATTACGAGGTTTGTTTAGATGCAACGAACGACGCAGTGTGATTCCCGCCTTATGGTATTTGAGAGAATATTAATGTGCCTATACTCTTTCTCTAAAATCAGAATAAGCGAGTGGCGTCATGTGTCGGTGAGGTGACGACATTTGTCACCATACCAACCGAACTCTTTCCGCGGGTGTCGTAAGAGTCGACTGAACCTGAGTCTGTTGAAGTGTCACTGATCAGTATTTGATAGAAGACTAATGGATGGCCAGTAACGTCATCATATTGGACACACTACTACGATTGCCAAAACACTTGCTCAGCTTGGCTTTTTTTTTCATTGCACCTTAAATTTAATTTTCGCCAACATGTGAGACAGTTTGTTGGCGTTGCGCTCAATTAAATCTTAAACTACGATATATTAGGTACCTCCTAATGTGTCCATACATACCTATATGTCCATACATATTGTTTTATCGATGATTAATCCAATTTATGGATATCTTACCAGTCATATTGACGCCCCCATATCTGTACGGATTTAAATCTTTGTAGAATAAATCAAGTGACAGAAATATGTATGAATGTTCATCAGCTACCAACCCCACTTGTTGGGCATGCTTTAAAAATTGGTCCAGTTTCTTAGATGGACAATCCACGATGAAATTCGTATATCCATTCTTCTTTGCATTTATGAGAACATCCCTAAAGAATGAAAAAATCTTCTATTAAAGATTTAATAATAAATGAAGCCAGGATTTTTTTTTCAGGCACTGACAGTGAGTTTTTTTTTACTGGCTTCAAAAAAGGAGGAGGTTCTCAATTAGACTGATTTTTTTTGTTGCATGTATGTTATCAGATATTTCCGAGAATCGTGAACCAATTTTTTTTATTGATCGAACGTGTATAACCCCGAGATGGTCCCGTTGGCCCAAAATTGGGATCTGATGGGATCTGGGGGGATTTTGGAGAAATTGAGGGATCTCTTCAAATGTTATAGGTACATGTACGACGCTTTTGGTGATTTTCATTCATTTACAAGAATTAAAAAATATATATATCTTCGGGACATCGTACATAAATCAACCTAGTCCCACGGTAAGCTCCATTAAGGCTTGTGATGTGGGTACCAGGCGATGATATATATAATAGATATATACATATATATACTTAAATTCATATGCAGCCATGACCAAGGAACAAATATTTGTGATAAATAAATACACAAATAATGCCCTCGCCGGGATTCGAACCCGGAACCTCCTGCTACGGAGGCTGACAAATTGGCAGTCAGATAGTAGTATTTGATGATCAACTTTATTAATTAATTCAAAAACATGGCTACAAGGAGCAGTGAAACAATACACCTTAAACACTAAAGAAATAAAATAATCAAAATTACATGAATTCTAAACCTAAATTTACACACACATAAATACATAAAAATTACATGCACACACTCAAACATTTGATGATAGGAAACCAATGATAGAAACCGAGATAGTCCTGTTGGCACCAAGTCGGGTTCTGATGATGGGATATTGGAGGAATCGGTTGAAGTCGGTTGTTCTACTGACTTCGTAATCAATTCCCCTCTCGCTTGTATGCTGTCGTAAAAGGTACGTACCTGTAATCTTTTCCACTTAGCTCTCGAATGGACACGGTCATAGTTTTACTGCCCATGTGAAGCACCTCGGTCACGCGCATCAAACTATGGCCTCTTTCGTATATGATTGTGACATTTGCCCATTCTTTCACTTCTACCAACTTTGACACGACCTGGTGATAATTAATTGTAATATAACAAATTGTTAATTTTAACATATCTCGACACCCCAGGGCAGGTTAAATTATGTATAACATTTTAGGGGCCAATTGAGTAAGCACTGCTGTATAGTAAGTCATGGCTTTTCTTAAACTTGTAATGAAATGTGTGTCAAACATTAAATTTATTCGGCATTACATACATCAAATTCGACCCGAAAGTGTCCTATATGTCGTTGGCTCGATGACTGAACTTGATATGTAATGAAATGTCATCTAAATCATAATTACTTTGCAGTTCTGAGCCTGCAAAGTACCAGAACTGACCTATTTTTGACAAGTGACAGAACATTTCGGTATTTAGCCGTAAAAAAACAGTATTATTAGTGTCAATGTTACCGGATAGAATAGAAGTATATAAGATTACAAAATAACAAATTAAACAAACGAGTACCTTGGTAAAATTCTGTAATACGAATCTACAGATTCGTTTGTTACTAACTTCTGTATTTATGATTCTGATTTTGTCATTACAAGTTTAAGAAAAGCACTTTGCTTGCTTCGCCTAGAAACTAAACGTAGCAGGCTTTCAGCCTCGCTACACTCGTCTTAGTATACTTACGCAGCCTGCAAAGTTTAGTTTCCCGGCAGTAATGTACTATTGCACACCGACTTTGAATGGTAGGTGTACAGAACTATTTTTAATATCTTAGTTTTTTAAACCAGTTTAACTTAAGCATCATGAAATTCATGAACCACTTTGAACTCTTACTTTTATGAGTATAAACAATGGTGTGAGTTTTAGCACAAGATGTAGATTAGTCTAGGTTAAGTGCACATTCGGAGTGCCAATTCTTTCACACATAGTTTAAGAACGTATTCTAGACTGAAGTTTTCGTGTAACTCAAATCAAATTATTTTTTTACTAAATATTTTAATTTGTGTTTTTATTTTTTTCCCAAGTAAAAGTAAGTAGTTAATTAGTAGTAAGTTTTTTTTTTTAATTTGGTATATAACATCCATTATTTATAATGTATTAGACTGTTATTTATTTCGAGTTCTTACCATATTATACGCCTGAGGGCTAGGATGCAAGTTAAGGTGGAACCATGTTTCTTTAATGAGATCATTGTGATCAATGAGTATGTGAGGGATGTCCAACAAGTCGCATATCGCTTGGACGTGAGCGCTCACTTTCCCACTGGTACCGTCGATAATGCCGATCACACCTTCCTGGAAATAAGATTACAATCATATAAATACATTTCATGTTAAAATTTCAGTGGGTGCCGCGAAGCTCGAGGGGGAGGCCGCATTCTTTATGTATTTCAAAGAAATATTAAAATTTCTGGGAATCTAGTCGCTTAGTGGACTTTCGCACCAGACCAGAACGACTTGTGTAAAATGTCTCACAATATTAATTATACTACATACTTACTGTATACATGTATGTATGTAGCTTTAACCGAATAGTGTGTGGCGTCTAATTCCTAAGTGTCGCAAAATAAACTACCTGGAAAAGATAATCAATTGACAAATATCACTGTCAGAATATAGTCTCACTCACTTTAGCGAGATCGCAGACATGATTCTCCAGCTTCGATCAGCCCTTCCTTCGATACCTTTCTGATAGATGCCTCTAACCCGAAGAGCTTTTCGTTCGCAGTCAGTATGGCGTCTGATCCATGACTGTCGTATGCACCAGCCAGAATAGACAACTAACTGGCAGATATCAAATCATATGGTCCCACTCACTTTAGCGAGATCGCAGACGTGGTCCCCAGCTTCGATCAGCTCCCCTTTTCGTGACACTTTTCTGATCGACGCCTGCAGACCGAAGAGCTCTGCGCTCGCAGTCAGTGTGGCGTCTAGCTCGTCACTTTCGTAAAACAAACCACCTGAAACAGAAACTTTGCTGTAGAACCTTATAATATATATGCAGTGTGTTTTCATTACACTGGTTTTTATTGAAACCGAGGAATGCGATGCCCTTTTAGCCGAACGATTAAAAATGATAATTTAATAAGTAATAAACTTTCTAAGAAAAGCTAATTAGAAGCACTGTACTTCAAAATCAATTGTTAATTTGCACTTGACAATGACAGATCGCATGTACTCGCAACGTTTGATAACTAAGCAGTACACGCGTTACATTGACCGTTCGGAGGAAATAAATTTAACTGTACGGTACAATGCCACAAGGGCCAATCTTATATATAGGTTAGGTTAAGTAGATTAGTTAGATTTAATCTATGTACATAAATTGTAGTTTTGAAAATATATATATTAAAAAAAAAAAAACTACGGTCAATTTAAATATAAGTCAAATGTTAATAATTGAAAACGATTGCTAGTTATGCGTATTAATTACCCATTTTCGTAAAAGCATGGGTCATGGTAACACACTTTATATTTGGGCATTTCTGTTACGATTTCTCCTTCTTCTTTCATTATAATATATTTAAAGTTTTCTTGGCAGAATATTCCATCAAAATCTGAATCTGGATGAATGAAAGTAATGCAAAAACTCCAAAATTCAATACCGGATTTTTAATGTTCGAAATAATCTGATCTAATAGAATTAGTTTAATGGTGTAGAATATAGAAGTTTGTATTTATTTTTTTCATTCAGCAATGTACTTTTAGCTATACATTGTATAATTATATTTGTCAGCCTCCGTAGCTTAGTTGGTAGTGACCCTACCTACGAAGCTGGAGGTTCCGGGTTCGAATCCCGGCGGGGGCAATTTTTGTGTATTTAGGTACATATTCATCACAAATATTTGTTCCTTGGTCATGGCTGTCTATGTATTTAATTTATCTATAAGTATCTATCCATTAAAACAATTATGTATAATTTAATAAAATTATTTATTTCAGAATTTAACGAAAAATACTTAATGCGTATTGTCACATTTGAGCAAAAATAATAGCAGCTACTAATATAATGTCTGTGTAATAAAATAATTATATATTTTTTAGTTCTTTAGTAACGACTCCAATGTTAAATTAAAATTAGATAGAGGCGTAGACAGGCATTATAAATTTGGGTACCTAGGTATATTTTTAATCTTGCGGTTAGAGTTGGGATTTGGTTCAATACTGGAAGATTACGAATACATCGAATTTCGTATTTTTTTAGTAACTAAGAAAATATATAACCATGATAAATCGACGCAACGGTGCACCAGGTTTTCGAAACACTGTGTAATTTTGTTCTTACAGATTTGTAATATAAAAACAGTGTTTAAATTAAAACATCATGTAATATGCATCAAACACAATTAACCTCCTTCCGATTCCGCCCAGATAATACACTTTGACAGAGAATTTTGAATGCTGTAGAAAATGGAATAGGAATCATTTGTTTGAGGAAACCTTTTGATAGGCCTCTGGGCGGCAGGAGGTTAAAAAACATGGTTTTTCAATGTTAGTAAACACCATCATTACAATAAATATTTACCTATAACATACTCGCTCTGTATAAAAACACATTGCGCCAACACACCCAAAACTAACACTTTTATCATTGTCACCAATCAAAGTTCAGGCCCACATGTCTTAAAAATTTACGAGTTTACATAATCTAATTAGTTTAAGTTTTAACCTAACGTTACTATAAACGTTTGAGGTTTACGCCGGTTCTCGGTAATGTGTTTGGATTGTGCGTCGGTGCGACAGAAATAATCCTAACCTATATTTAACTATTCTCCAAAACGACATACTTTGCCGTCGCCGGTAGACAGTGACAGCACGATTAAAAGGAATTTTTGAAGAAGAGCGCATATGCGCGAGCGCATTAACTATGATTATTATTACACTTTGTGATTTTGGGGTCGATATTTGATAAAAATGGTTTTTCTCAACGAGAGAGGTAATAACTGCTTACTCTGCTGGCTCAGGGTCCCAAAATGAGACTTGGTCTTACACGCGATTGAGCTTTTGATTCCAATTCCGGCCTACTACCGCGAACCCCGAAGTTCGTTTTCGAGGATTTGTCTCTGTCACTCCAACGCAAAGGTGTCATTAGAGTGACAGAGACAAATCCCAGAAATTTACGGATTTCGAATTTTGCGGTAGGGCCGTAGCCCTGCGCTAAATCTCGTCAATTATTGACTCGAAGTTCACGCAGATCCGCCTCTATCATTTTGCTCTTACGGAATAACAACACAACAATACTAAAATTTGTACAATACAAATTCTTTTTATTACACGCCACAATAAAATAAACTTAAAGTACAAAGAAAGGAGTAACATAAATAGAGGTAGACCACAGATGACCTTATCGCTAAAGCGATTTCTTCCAGACAACCTTTAATTGTTTACTAAATAGTGAAAATTTAATTGGCTGTGTGGTGACGGCGGGGCAGTAAGAATATATTTGTCACCACCCTCACTCTTCCCGCGGATGTCGTAAAAGCCGACTGAGAGATTGAAGTGTCACTGACCATTCTTTGATAGAAGATTGATGATGAGCAGCAGCATCATCATAGTGCACACATTACTGCCAATCCACTTGCCCAGCGTCGCGATTATGGGCATTTACCTCTTAATGCGTCTATAGGGATAGGAGAGGCCTATACCCAGCAGTGCACTGACATAGGCTGATGATATATGATATGTGAAAATTCAATTGCTATCTCGCTCGCCAAGGTAACTGTAAGGAACAATGAACTTTCTTCTTGTCTCCCATGGAAAAAGTTATTCAGTTTGACCCAATTGATCAATCTTTATCACACATTGCCGCTTTAGATCATGACCCACCTCAAAAATAATTATGTAGGCGAGTGGGCACCATAGTTTGAGTTGATCGCGTTCTGCAAATGGTAAAAAAACTTGTGAACGATTTGGGATGACGTTTGAGCGACAGAGATTGTGATCCCCGTTACGATTTTTACCTTGTCTTGTACAAAGAATTTCACTTGCCATCCAGTTTGGTAATGCTGCGACCATTTTAGACACGTTTGGTCGGGGAAAGGGTCGGGATAAGGTTAGAGAGTTTTAGTTTAGTTAGGCTACCATTCGTTTTAGAGTGTTAAGTTTAAATTAGAAAAAAGTGTAAATGTTCAAACATTAGATTAAATAGATCACGAGTAATAATTGAATTCAGACCATGTATAGATAAATAATTGCTTCAGAGTGAAATGAAATTGGTCTTGTTTTGGTCAGGCAATCCCCAAACTTGATGTAGGTACAGCTACTGTTAGTCTCTACACTAAAGGCGAAATTTCTGTCTAAGCTCTATACAGAAAGATCCCTAATCTAATCCTTGCCCAAATAGTTTCCGAACGACCGCATAACGTCCGGAAACGGTTCCGTGCGCGTATAAAAGATGTACCTACTCTATGAACAGATTCTAAAGTCAAAAGATACTGCTAAGTACGAACATTATTTACTCGTATAATGTTAATCAGATTCTTTAAAATGACAGGCGTCTTGTGTTTGAATTAATTGATTCGACTAAACCGAAAAGCGTTTTTGTAGTACTTTAATAACAAATACCTAAGCATATACCCGGCTATTGGTAAGCAGTCTCCGTAAGACATGGACGCCTACAATTTGTGGGGTGCTGCAGAAGCATTGCTTTCGAAATCCGCTTTCTAGATTTGTCTTTGTCACTCTAATGTAAACTTACTTAGGTTAGGGTAGCAGGTAGATACCTAAGGAAAATCTGTACAATCTTGGAGCTCATCACTAACTTATATGATGCAAATTCACTTCGATGGACCACCTTTAAGATTGTCTCGAATAATCTCGATCATAAGTGATTCTACTTACTTATCTTAAAATGATTGTGGCCTTTACCCATAAACTTAGTGCGTAGGATGTCCAATAATCAAAATGTTACATATTTCGTATTTAGTTAAACGCGGACGTGCGGATAAAACTTTATTTGTAAGAAAATGACACCAGCCATTACAAAAATGCGTATTTTTTTTCATTATATTATAAGGGTCATATATTTTTTTGTGTGAGTTCACAAATCTTTCTTGTGGACATTTGAAAGTACTAGAGGAAGTTTAAAAGGCTCTAGAACCCTAATTTTCTTGTTGGAGGAATACAAGCCGATACGAGTAGATAGGTGGCGTCTAGTTCTTAAGAATAATGTGGTCAAAACCTAATTTGTATGCCCCAGAACCATTTTCACAATGTCCACAGGAAAAACGCCCGTTTTCGCGAACGCTGTATGAATGATCCATAATTGAAGGGTCCACGGAAAGAACATGTATAGTTAATTCAAGTTACAGAAGGAAAAACCACCATATTTTTAACAGAATAAGGTGTGATTTGCCCTGATTTTTTTAAGCACTGGTCATGTATTGTTTTATCCGTGGACTCTTCAATTGATACCGATATTGATTATTATGAACGAAAGATGTGACAACTACTAGAACTCATTGCATATTCATCTCACGACTGGAAACGGATCGACAATTGGCAACTAAAAACGTGCGCAGTTGGAACTCAGAGGAGTCAACAGACTAGAGTACCATTTGTTTTTAAACACTACAAAAGTAACCCCCATTTTCAAGCGTAACGGCCCGGCCACGGTTGTCTATTGTTTGCCCGACAGTTATTTAACATAATATTCATATGCCCGAATCTAACTTGCCCGAATTTCATTTGCCCGAATGATTTGTTTACCATAAAAATTGTATGACATACTGCTTGTTTACCCGAATATTACCTTCCATAATCATACAATGCCATCCTATTTCTTTTCCATATTATTAAGTGCAATAATATGGTTTAATAGAATATTCAAATGCCAGAAGCAATTGTTGCCATATTAATTGTTGGCCATATTATTAAGTGCAATTATATTATTTAATGGAATATTCAAACGCCATCAGTAATTATCAGTTTTTTCAAATAAGTACTAGCTATATTATTAAAAGTTACAAGCGTTTGAAAAAATGGGCTTCTGGGAACCAGTCGACGAAGCCCCGCTGCGCGGGGCTTCTATTTCTGCTCTAAGGGATAAAAGGTACCTAACGAACCTATCCAGGTTAGGGCGGGGGAACTACAATATGTTCTTTTTTAACCCCCTTGTGGGGGGCTTCGCCCCCCGCCCCCCCCCCCCTTTTTTGGTTTTATAAAAATGAGGATGCGTAAACAATTAATTAAAAATACTTAAGTATTTTTTAGTCAACGCTTTTAACTCCGCCCTACCCTAGAAACCTAACCAATCCAAGTTGGTTTTGCCCTGGTTTATTACTTGAACATATTTTTAAACCATTAACCTAGCACTGTGTATGCACAAAATTAAGTAGGCTAAACGAGTAGGATGCCATTTAACATTATGACAAATATTCTCGGCCAAAAAATTTAGGACGACGTTATACTTTTTAATAGCAGTTTCAATTTGTGGAGGGTCATTTGGATGACAAGTTATGTTATGGCATGTAATATTTACGGTTTCCGATGATTCTGACAAAAAACATTACGGAAATTGTCTTTTCTGGTAGCTAATTTGGATGACAAACGATGTTGTGGCATGTGATAATTACGGATTTCGATGATTCTGACAAATGACATTATGAAAATTGACTTTATGGGAAACAAAGTTTCTGGCAAATGATTAATATAGTAAACAATAAGTATGGCATAAGATGTTATGAGAAACAACATTATGTGTGTTGAATAGGATGGCAAATAAAATTATGGCAAATGAAATTCTGGCAAATGGGGGTATCCCCCTGGCCACGACATTGGTCTATAGAAGGCGACCAGCGGCGAGCGAATCCATGAGTTGGAGCGGGATGTCGATATAGGTACGAGAGGGAGCACCATACGTTTTCCGCCAAGTCGATCGCCTTATGGCCTACGCTAGCTTACGCGGATTACCCGCAACGGACGTCCGCCTCAAAGAAATTATATAGACACCGCTAACTGGCGCGGGCGCGGGCGACGGACGTTCATCCGCGCGGCGGGTTGCGGGTGTCCGCTCCGTGCGCACGCGGCGGGCACACCGGAGCGGACTTGTTTCTTGAATTCAGCGCTAAGTTAGGCGTGTGCCCGTCGCGGACTCGCTGGCCCGCAGCGGGTGTCCGCAGCGGGACCCGCGAGCGTGCACACGCGGCGGGCGTCCGCGTAAGTTAGCGTAGGCCCTTAGACCGATGTCGTGGCCGCGGCGTAACCACCTTTTTCACTTTCTTTTGTCCCCTAACCTAGCAAGCCGAATAAGTATTGTTCGTCCCTTTCGCCCATACAGATATATTCGTAAGACTGAAAGGGACCAGTATGCTTAGCATATGATTGGCGTGACAGTATCTCGCCGCGAGATAGTCTATCCGTCCCTCTTTTGTTAATATAGCTAGCGAAGGAAGGGAGATCTATCTCGCGGCGACATACTGTCCAATCGTGTGCTAGGCTGCTGCAATACTTAGCGGCTTGCTAAGTTAAGATACGTTTATGAATAAGTAATTTGGACATGTCCCTATATCCGGATTCTTTTTTCACCTGCTAGAGGAGATTAATATGTTTTTTTTTAATTCGACGGTGCTGATTAATATCTGCTAGGTATCAATAATGATGAGTAAATAGTGTGTTTATGGAATTTAATTCCCTTAGACAGAGTGTATATAACACATCATCAGCCTATCTCTGTCCACTGCTGGACGTAGGCCTCTCCTATCCCTATGCGTATAGTATAGGAGGTAAATACCAATCACCAAGTGTATATATTATAAAGAACCACTCTAACTACGTACATTACGTAATAAACCGTGCAGTTGTTATTGTTATTCTACTTTGTTCTTTACTCTGAGAACACGGTCAAATACAGTCAAGTACACTGTCTCAATTTCGCAAACTAGTTAACGCGAAGTTTGTCACAACTGAATGCGCAGAAATTAAAATATACTATATCAAACTGTATATATGTACATAGATAATAGTTGTTATTTGTGTTACAAGGTATCAACATTTTCTGAGGGATTCTAAAGTAGAATTCTGAGCGTAGTGAGGGATAGGTAAAAATTATTTTGACACCGTGTGACACATATCGCTTTTCACACCACCTATGACTCTTATGAGAAAAATAATAATATATTTAATGTCTTTGCGCCTAATGGATTCGTAATTGATTAGGTGCGTGTTATTTATACACAAATTTCATTGTTATTTTTTAGGCTGGTAACAGAAAGACCTTGAACAGAAAATTGCCATTTTGATCCCTAATAATAGACCCGTATTCGAATAGGTGGTGTGAAAAAATATTTGTCAACCTGACCACTGACTAAGTTAGTCGTGTGGTTTTGCAAAAGTAGTCGTCTAGCATCGTTTCCTCAAGCATTTCGTCTGCACAAATTTAGCGCTGAATATCATATAAGTCGACTAAGGGACTAAAATATAACTGATCATTGATTTTTGAAGATTGATGATGGGCAGTAGCATCACCTTAGTAGACCCAATACTGCGATCGCATATATGATGCAATCGCTTGCGCTCATGCGTACATATCCATACGCATACCTAGACAATAGAAGATGCCTATGTCCAGCAGATGACTAGGCCGAAAAGGAACCTGATAGGCATCAAAATCCAAATTGAGGTTAGAAAAACATTGTTTAAAGAATTTACAATAATTATATATAACATGGACGTCTAACGCCAGCTCAAAAATGCCCCCAAAAACAATTGTTCAATTGTTCTTAATTGTTTTTAATTTATAATTAAATTTTTTATATAGCGCCTTTCTTAACACCGCGCATATTTCAGCGCACCATCTTTGACAAATGTTTATAGAATATAGCCAATCAAAATTTTGATGGACCAATCACAACTATTTTTAAATGGCGGTTTAAGTTTCTATAGGTTGACATTGAAATTCATTATCATGTTTCATTGAAGAGGAGGTGACACTTGTCAACTAAAATTCAGGACCGTTTTTGAAAGGCAATTTAGTAAGGCGTGCGGCTTCCATGTTTTATTTGTTCGTAGTATCTGCGTGTTAAATTATTATCGAAATTACGTGAGTAATCCGGTTCGATAATATTTGAATATATTTGAATTTCACGTTAGTTACAATTCTAAATATAGCGTGGGGTGTATAAGGGAAAGTTACAGCAGACATGTCCGTCGCCTCATACTTTGGCATCTAAATAAACTTTGAAATTTATTACGATCACCTTAAATTTAGTAAAGCGTGCAAAATGCAAATTTTAACTGTAGTGTGCAATAAAATATTTACGGGTTCCAAACTCAGACACTTTTAGTACAGTCAATACTAATATTATTGAAAAAAAAAGCTTGTTTTTTTGTATCCTCGCTATCTTACTTTTACTTATAAATAACAGGTAGGTATACAATGAAACGCTTTTTACCAAGTAGGCATAACAATTCTTGAGGTAAAAGTATGTTTACGTTTTTAGGTTTGATATGTTTATGTTTGATGTGAAACCAATTTCACCGGATAAACAAATCAGTTTGTTGACCGGAAGGGAAGGTTTTTCTGTCAAATAAATAGGGTAATCTGTTTGATAGTTTATTTTGGGATAGCATAATACACAGTGGGTGTATTTAAGTGTACCTATTTTTTTCAGAAAGGTATTTTTGTAGGTACAGTCAACGTCGAAGATATCGTTCCGGTTTAGGTGCCAAAAATATGTTCCAAGGGTCTTATTTTCCGGGTCTATGCCATCCCATGTTAAGAATAATGATTTTGAACAACTTTTACTATTGTGGCAAATATGAACACTCGAAAAAAAAATGTTTTTCCTCAAACTTGCTATGGAATGTTGATGTTACTTACTTTAAATTAAACCCATACTATGTATCCGGTGTCATGTGCTAAGATGATATGTAAAGAGATTTCATGTATTTATTTCACACCTAAGACCGCAAACAAACCGTCTTTAGTTTTGAAACGTCAAATTTGACACTAGGTCTTGACATTCAGCCACAGAAAAAAACATAACCTTAGAACTAATGTGTATACCACCAGTTAAATACATACCTCAAACAGTTAAAAAAAAAGAAGTTAGGCGCGAATGTTTTTTTAATGTTTTTCGATACTACTGTACTATTGGTTTATTTATTTACAAATTAAATAGTATGGTTCGGCGAAATCAGTTCGTTTTATTTCATGGCAAGTTTGAGAAAAGCACTATACAAATCTCGGCGAGAAACAGGGTTACAGGCCGCGTATCCCTATCTGGCCTCAGTTCCTTCGGTCAGATATATCTACTTGGCCTGTAACCCTTCGTTTCCCGTCCTCTATAGTAATGTACTATTCCATTAAAATGGTCAAAGACAGATCCAACTATTAGGCTTCAATTTATGGAAGAGTCGTTTTAATCTTGCGTTTACACAATTGACCGCGTAATAAAAATGGATCAAAATCATTAATAGTACATTGTGCGTCTAGGGAGGTAAGTACGGTACTAACGAGATTGTTAGAAACCCGACGCCGTAAGCGGAGAGCTTTTAATGCCTCGAGTTAGTATGACCTCTTTACCAACCGTGATGCATACAATATTTTCATCACACTGCGGACAAATAAATAAGTTATAAGACAAAATATATTTTTTATAAAAGTGAGATTCCCTAGGGACTTTTCTGTTATTCCCGCGATGCATGCAAGTAATGGCGTGCTTAGAAAGTAAATGTGATGAAAACATTCATGTTTTATCATCTTATATCCACCATTTTGATAACACCCTGTTTGATTAATTTTGCCGAACAGCTGTGTTATCCAATTGATGCAAGTGAACATTATTGGGAGCCTCAGGTGCAAGTTGCAACTAACATTATGCAAACTGCATTATATTTGCATCTGACCTCCATCTCCAATTACTAAAGTGCAACCGAACATTTACAATTCAGAGGGTTAAACAGTACTACCTACCTATAGATTTATATAAAGTACCTAATCTATATAAATCACAACCCACTAGTGATATGAATTACGTCACAATAAATACATAAGAAGGCGAAATATTTAATATCAGCATTTGTGTTCTGATTAATAACTTGTTTATTGTATTTTGTCATCACATCGTATTGTATCATGTCAAAAACAATCATGGCGGCCTCTGGTCCTCACAGATAAAAACGTTAAAGTGTATATCAAAAAATGCTGACAACAGTTTTGCTAATATTAGATATTTATGGATAAAGCATCGGCCGTGTAGTGACGGCAGTAAGAATACATTTGTCACCACCCCTACTCTTCCCGCGGGTATCGTAAGAGTTGACTAAGGAATTGAAGTGTCACTGACCATTATTTGATAAACGATTGATGATAGGCAGCAGCGTTATCATGTGGACATTACTGAGATCGCCAATCTGCTTGCCCAGCGCGGCGATTATGGGCATTTACCTCCTAATTCATACCTATCTATACGCATAGTTAACAAGAGAGGCCTGCGTCCAGCAGTGGGCTGCCATAGGATGATGGTGGATAAAGCATACTTAAATCTTTCATTGATTTTCTTATTACTTTCCTTCTATGATTACACAGGTGTCGACAGGTCGACTAGCCAATTCAGCAGCGAATTTAAAAGAGAAATCTAGAGCATTGTACATATAACCTTATGACACATTCATACCCAGGGAAATGCATGCGTGCATGCAATATTCACATGCGCGCCTCGTAGTCGCCGCAATTACTACGTCACATGCCGCATATGCACTGATATGCGGGGCCGCGCACAGCGGGGGAATAACAAGCAGTTCCTAAACTGGGTAAAACCATATAACTGGAATGAATGTAATTCTTTTTGACTTATTGTCAGAGATCGGAAAAATGTGCGTCATTATTCGCAATAATATGGACATGACTCCTAACTTGATTGAATAATTAATAATTTTCAGAAAATTACATATTTGACATCGGTAACTATGAAAACCTTTTTAAATAGCCACCTTAAAGCTTAGGAACCAAATTTCAAGAAATTATTCGTTTGATTATTCATTTAATCAATTTTGGAGTCATCATATTATTGCAAACAATGATGCACATTTGTCCATTCCCTGCTTATTATTTATGAATGAACCAAGCGAAGTTGTTAAATTACAACTAGATTTATGTATATTTGGTACTTTTTTATAATCTATATACCTACACTGTAGTGTCACTTACAATGCTATATAAAAATAAATACAAATAGAATTCTGATACTTCTTTATAATTTACATAGTAGTGTTACTAAAACATTCATAAACACGCGACTCCTTAGATACTTCAGGCGCGACTATTGCTTCATCAAATATTACATAAAATTAATATTATTTATAAAATTAATAATATTATAAGAATTTATGTTATTAAACAAGTAGGTATACTTCATTTCAAATACCATGGCCCTATGCCCCTTAAGTAAAACTTCTAAGTGGCATCGGGCCATGGTATTTGAAATGGAGTACCTATACACATCGAACTTGATGGTAAGCAACTACCGTACTATAGCAAGAACTACCGTAGTCCAATTTAAGATTTCTGCATCTCCAAATGTGTACAATTGTACATGTGTGTTATACAATTGGCCATGAATGTTGTACAAAATTTAATATTTTTACTGAAAGTTTTACCTCTACTATGAACCGTTTGATTTTTACAGCCAAAACAGATCAAAACATAACGATAGTTTTTTAGCACACGGCTTTTCAAAATGAATAGATATTGTGTTTCCAGTCAGCTTCACAATATTCTCGGCGAGTATGAAATTGCGTTTCCTGATATATTCAGCGTGGGATTTGTTATTAAAATTTGTTATTACTATCTCGGGACATAACATCTCTATCAGGTTTTCCTTTTTATTTGTTGACAAAATTAACAGTTAAATGATCTTTCATTGGAGAGTTGTGCTTTCATTTACCTCTATTCAAGTTTTTTTTTAATATAAATTGTCTAGGTACGAATAAGGTAGGTAGTTAAATAAAACACATTTACTACATTTTTTACATAGATTAAATGTAACTAATCTACTTAATCTAACCTTTATGAGTTTCTTGCCGGATGCTTCTCAGGCAGTGGTGTAGGGTTAGAACCGGAAGTAGTTATTTTTTCTCTCATTCGCTATTTACTTTAACGATTCAAAAGCGCTCGTTGCTGAGCCTAATTGAATAAAGAATATTTTGACTTTGACTATATCTAAGATTGACCCTTGTGGCATTGTACCGAGGATGCCGGCTGCATTTCCTCGCTGTATCACAATACTGATGCGTTGTGCGAGGAAGTCGCCATCGCCACCTCTTCGATCTTTAGTTACATCAACCAGATGTTTCGCGATCTCAGCGAACAATTTGTGTGCGCTGGGGCCCCATGAACCTAAAGTTTCTACGCCAAACGGTACAAAATCGTACTCTTTGCCGAGGCCCTTATATATATTGTAATTAAATTATTCAAATAGAATACGACAAATATAAAAACATTGCAATTAATTCCGACATCATTGTGTACCTATTGAAAACTGTACTTACGTCGAGGATAAAATCACAAATATACTGCCGACATAATATTCGTAATATCCTTTAATCTTCTAACCGTATAACTTGAAATCGTTAAACATCAAAAGCTTCCACCAGACACTAACATCAAAATTCACTTAGTAAAGTCTTGCCTCGCTTGGAAACTTGGCTAAACTTTCTACTGATATGTTCATTAAAAATACTTATTTTAATTGAACATGCAGTACCAGCTACTTATTATTATTATTTTGTAGTAGTTTGTTCATGAAGATTTTTTGTGTTAGGCATGGATTTCGTTGTACAATTAATTTTCTTTACTACAGCCGTTTTAGCAATACACTGTGTCTCCTATTGTAATTTACAATACTTAATTGCAATATTCATTATTAATTTGTGCAAAAATACCAAAATAATAATTATGCTATCTACATGCGACCATGTGCAGCTTACTCTATACACGCTCATACAAAAAGTCACGAATATGATATATATTATTGGCCGGTACTGTACATTTACTACTAAAATAAAAGATTCGATATAGTTTAATTTCTTCGATTTCGTGCAGTGTATTTTAAAGGGTAGCTGGGTCAAATTGTCCTTCGGAAAAACAAAAGTTGTCCATCGGTGAAGTGACCATCTTGTATAAATGTACGTTACGATTTTATTTCACAAGGTTGTAGACGTGGGAACCTAGTTATGTCGCTAATTGTTTTATCCCAAAACGAGTACATGAATTCCTTAGCTTTAGATATCTCCACCGAAAAGACGATAACCTAAATCCGACAATGAACCAGGTAGACCTCTCCAAAAGGGGCGTAAACTACTGTAGTTAAGTAGCTTATCCAACTAAACATGTTAGGCAATTTGCGTCTTGATAACACACATAATATGAAAATTAATACATCTTCAGGAGGTACCGAATTTTCTTTATTTTCAATTACTTTATTTTTACATTACCATAAAGGAATTGATTTATTCCTTAACCACTGTATTTGTATGCGACAATTTAACATTATGCATATCATAATTTCACATAAATCACTACTAAAGCACTTGAAAGCAAAAAACCTAACAACAAATGCACGCCCTAGCCAGTGTTGCCTCGGTTGCCATAAATTTTACGACTATCTCTGGAAATAGTGCATCATACCGGATTATCCATTTTGAATGCGATAATGCAAATATAGGATTTAGTATCCATAATAATGCTGAGCCATCGGTCTAGCCCCATCTCAGGCTAAAATCATTATTTATTTTTTTATTTTATTTATTTGGACCTTCAACAACAAGTATACATGTACATAATTAAATTTGACATGAACAACGTAACACTAAGTATCTCATCACTTACAGAAGGACACCGCATGCACAAAATAACAGTTAAACTTAATTTACTTATTTACTATCTATGATATAATATGTGATTACATTATGGTGAAAGCTCACCTTTACAATGCTTGCTTACAATTAGTTACCTATTATAATTATTATAAAAAAATGTTTTCTACATTAATATTTATGTAGGTAGTTGCATTTCTCATGGAACAATGTAATACTTAACCAATAGATGTAATGCAAAATATGTATGCGAAAGATGGCAAATGCTTTGTTAAAACAATGATAGCAGTATTCTTTATAAAATAGGAGGCAAATGAGCAAACGGATCGCCTGATGAAAATCAACTACCGCTGTCCATAAACACCATTTATATTTGCATGATGAAACATCGATGCTCGTTTTTACTTGCCTGCTAATTGGATATCAATATCATTGGTATGTGAGAGAATTCCCAATAATTTGATAGACTGGATTTTTTGCCGGTTTATTTTTGGGCTTTCCTTATTGACATCGAACCTGGGCTTATTTTAATACTAAATAAAGGTCAGCCTACATACCCTATAAAATGTTTATAATGAAATATGTATGATAATTCTACGAATACGACACTCGTTTCGTTAAAATTGACAAGCTTGATTTCTATACAAATGTTGAAATGTTTTGCCATGCTAATAAAATAATATCTAATCACCATACTACATTAGATATGATAATATTTAAGTATTTATAGCTTAACTACACTTGAACAATAAATTTCCATATTATTTTAAAAGAAATAAACCATCGTATGTTTAGATAAAAACTTTTGACATGTGTCGAAAGTTCAATTTTGAAAAAGCTGAGATTAATCTTTTAGGACACGATACATAGAATATTTAGTATACAGATATATTGAAAAGATTCCCTACTATTTTTAGTCTACTCACACTGTTTACGACTATTTTATATTCTGAACGAAGTTATATACAAAATTCAGTTTTATTCCAAAAGTTCACGAATTCTTAAAAGTCACGTGTTTTCGTAGTAAAGTTGACATAAAGTTGTAACGCTTGTCATCCATGTTTACAGTCTAGACATGGCGCGGCTAAACCCCTGTACCTAGTCATTTAACACGTGCTTTGTGCACACGAGAGACGTAGAGCGAATCTGCGATTATTTATGCAAAACGCACTTTCCAAAAGCTATTCATTTAAATGTCTTCGTTTAGTATTAGGCACTGGAAGCTGTTGCTAAAAGCATGGCTGGAAACTTAGCCCCTTATTTATAAAACTTTATTGTTTCAAAATCTCGCTTTTCTAGTTCGATAATACTCGTGATTTAAGAGACTTTTGAGAACCTATCTCCATACATTGCCATGTTAGAAGTAATAGTTAATTTAATATTATTATTACCTATTTTCTCATAACTGTATTGGATACATGGGTCGATTTTACAAATATTGTACGTTATTAAGGGTTTATTGAAAAAAAAAAATCTGAATTGTTAAGATTGTGTTGCGAAAGTTAGTCATGCAAACTATAGGAGGTAACTCCATAACGCTAAAGTGTGACGCTAAGTTTTGGTCTCATTAAATCCCTTTAAAATCCTTTTTTTTAGCATATGACCCATGTAAGTAACTAAAAAGAGACTGGGATCCTACTGTCAAACACTGAAGAGTTTTGTAGGCCGACATGTTAGTTTTTACTATTGTAAACCACATGTATATAAAGTAATACTGTACATTTTCCCCATTAGATCAGCAATCTCTCGAGATTTTCTATGAAAAAAATTTAAGATAAAGTTGTTGAGACCAACCCCGTTGCATTCTGGCGTTCAAGACCTCTATCCGCAAATCACCCAGCATTAGACCTTCACTTACAATGTACAACAGACCTTACAGCAATCCATCTAAGCCGGTAATCAACGCCATGTCTGCCAGATAAGCGTGCATCAGTCTTCGTACTTACCACGAGTAGGCAACTAGGCAAGTATCGGCTATGTTAGCATTTACTCGATACGTAAAGCATTCTATCACGCTCCCATTGTGAATGTCATCGAAATCGAGTAGATCAATTCGATTCTTTAAGTAATTCAAGGCGAGTCGATCCTTCAGTCATTACTTCAGCCAAATCCTTTTTCTTTCTATTGTCCATTAAAGAGCAAAACAAACTTTAACTTTTAGATTTTTTTGATAAATTTAGAGCTGGGGCGTTTGTATAAAGTACGAGTTTCGCACAAGTGAGGCCAATACAAGCGCTTCAAACACTGATGTTTGGGGCTGTTAATAAACCGTGTAGCTAGCAGCGTTCCTACCTCGCTTCTACCAAGGTCATCATCATTTCAGCCATTTATCGCCCACTGCTGAGCATAGGCTGAAGGGAGGCCTCCCTTCAAATACGCCGCTCATCTCGATCCTGAGTCAATCTAACTCAAAAGTGTCCCGCAATCTTGGGAATGTCGTCGACCCAACGACCAATGT